>CABHPP010110275.1:0-43836 GCA_902168425.1 Peromyscus attwateri
GGTAGGACCCTCCATTGAAATCTTTTAACCGGTTGAGAATTATTATAAGTAGGCACTGTGAAAGCAAATCTTTCTCTGTCTTTTTCTTGTAAAGGTATTGAAAAGAAACAGTCTTTTAAATCAATAACTATGAGAGGCCATCCTTTTGGTAACAAAGTAGGCAAAGGAATTCCAGATTGTAGAGAGCCCATTGGCTGAATTACTTTGTTAATTGCTCTAAGATCTGTTACCATTCTCCATTTTCCAGATTTCTTTTTAATAACAAATACAGGAGAATTCCAAGGGCTGGTTGATTCTTCAATATGCTGAGCATTTAACTGCTTTTCTACCAGCTCTTCTAAAGCCTGGAGTTTCTCTGTTGTTAAAGGCCATTGCTGAACCCATACAGGCTTGTCTGTTAACCATTTTAAAGGTAGAGCTGTTGGTGTCTTTGGGAGATCATCAGTTGTTGTGCCCTGTTCTTGTATAATATGGATGGCTGGTGACCACTCAGAATAATGTCTTCTAATATTTCTTTCAGAAACATGTGCTAGTTTATTATTTGTTTCTGAGACTGGATGGATGTTAATCTGAGTATTCCATTGTTGCAACAAGTTTTGACCCCACAGGTTCATAGCTATGTTAGCCACATATGGCTTTAATTTACCTCTCTGTCCTTCTGGACCTATATATTCTAGCCATCTTGCACTAGATTTTTACTTGAGATAACGTCCCAATTCCTAACAGTTGAATATTTACTTCCTGAAGTTTTACTTGAGATAACGTCCCAATTCCTAACAGTTGAATATTTACTTCCTGAAGAGGCCAAGTTGGATGCCAAAATTCTGGTGCAATTATGGTAACGTCCGCACCTGTGTCTACCAGACCAGACAACAAAACACCATTAATTTTTATCATTAATTTTGGTCTGTGTTCATTAATAGAAGTTTGCCAAAAAATTTTCTTTATGTTTTTTTCTGAATTTTCTATTCTCTCTGTTTCATCATCCTGACCAGCATGATTTATTTCAATAGGCATTTGGTTATTTAATCGCTCTGAGCAGGGATTTCCTCTATGACTGTAGGAAAGGCTTGAACTGGATCTGCTATGGGGGCCTGCATGAGGCCCCTCTGAGAGTTTCCCAAAGACTGAGGCAAAGGATTACCTTGCCTGTCCCTTGTTGATCTACATTCATTGGTCCAGTGTTTTCCCTTACCACACCTTCTGCATACTCCACAAGGAAAGGGCATTCTGTTGCCATTGTTCCTTGAAGAAACATTGTTCCTAGGAATGACCTGTTTACGGTCCCTTTTCAAATGTCCTTGCTTTCCACATCCACAACATCTAGCATTCCTCAAACCTTTTTGAAATTGCTTCTCCTACCCACATATCATCATGGTCATGAGCCTCCACATTAACTGTGTCTCTAATCCAATCTTCCAAGGGTGCAGATCTTGCCTTTAATGGCCTGATTATTCTTTTGCATGCTGCATTTGCATTCTCAAAGGCCAAAGATTCAATTATTATCTGACTAGCTTCTGAATCTGGGACCATTCGCTTTACTGCTGAAGCCAGTCTTTGTAAAAAATCTGTGAAAGATTCTTTTGGACCTTGTATAACCTTTGTAAATGACTCAGCTTTTTTTCCTGGTTCCTCAACTCTGTCCCATGCATTCAAGGCTGTCGTTCGACATAGAATTAAGGTTTGGACATCATATAAACATTGTGTTTGTACTGAAGCATATTGGCCTTCCTTGTATTCCTTTATCCCTCCATTGTTTTTCTATGTTTTTAGCTTCATCCTTAAAGTACATGTGCCTCTGGAGCTTCTGGCTTGGCTCCAGAACAGCCTGTGCCAGCTCCCGCCAGTCCTGTGGTATAATCCTATTGTATCTTGACCAAGAGTTTAACATTTGCTTTACATATGGGGAATGCATGCCATAAGATACTATTGCCTCCTTAAACCTTTGTAAATCCAATATTTCAACTGGAGCCCAAATATTTTGTGTAGTCATTTGATCAGGTGACTGCTGTACGGTTACCGGATAAATTAAGGGTAACTGTGTGAAAACAGGCTTTCTCTCTGTAACCTTATGATCCACTCTTGGAACAACTTCACTCTTAATTTCTTCTGTCTGAGTTTTTTTCAGGTTTAACAAGTTTTTCTAAAACTGTCATCTTGGCACTTAAATTTTTAAATAGTAAAATGAGTATAAACATAGTAATAAACTGCATAATTCGATTAATAGTAATCATCTCATACAGTTGTTCCATTGTCAGACTGCCTAAAATTGCAAACAAAGCCCAATTTTCTTCCAATGCACACAGAAAACCCATTTTTTTTTAACGTGGAAAAAATTTCTCTTTAAATAGTTTCCTTTAAAATATCTGATATGTTAATTGACTTACCAAGTCTGGCCAGAACAGTAGAAATCCGAGGGAATTTCAAAACAGCCACCTAGTGTCCAAGGTGAATCGAGAAAGAGAGAAAGGAAGAGAGAGAGAGAGAGAGAGAGAGAGAGAGAGAGAGAGCGCAAGAAAGCGAGCTACTAAAAGCTTAAATCCAGCCACGTTTTGCAGCTTGAGGCGAGTCAAGCCTGGGCTGCCAAGCCTGGGCTGCGGCTTCCTTAAGCTCTGACCACGTGCGTTGGCTTTACAGGCAGGTACCCTGTTCGGCAGGGCAGGCCTGAGTTGTTTGTAGCACCGGCTTTAAGCTAACCGCTTGGGGCTACGGTCAGTCCGGACTGGGCCCGGGCTAGGGACCCAGCCACCTGGACTAGGGAGCCCACTGCCTGGGTGGGAAACCGGACCCGCCGCCAAGCCAAGTCAAGAGGTTTTTAATTGATTCTTGTCATGTTGGGCGCCAAATGTAGATGTAACCTACCGTCTTATTAAATAAGAGACACAGAGCCAATGTAAAGATAAAAGCCCAAGAGGTCAGAGCTAAGAGCCTTACCTGCCTGCCACTAGCTAGCCTCTCCTGCCAAGAGATCTCTCCGAAAAAGGAAACTACTTCCTGTGCATTCGTCTTTAAATAGAGTTCTGTTCTGCCTTCTCATTGGTTGTAAACCCAACCACATGACCGTCTTGTCACTGCCTGTCTGTGGTCATTCCAGGTCTTCTATGGTTGGTATTGAGATTAAAGGTGTGTGTCTCCCATGCTGGCTGTATCCTTGAACCCACAGAGATCTACCTAGTTCTGCTTACCAAGTGCTGGGATTAAAGGTGTGTACCACCACTGCCCTGGCTTTCCCTATGGCTTGCTAATAGCTCTGACCCCTAGGCAACTTTATTTATTAACATACAAATAAAATCACATTTCAGCACAAATAAAATACCACTATACCTCTTATTCTTGGGACTCCATCTGGTTTGGACCTATGGAGGCCTTGTGCATGCTGCCATAGTCTCTGTGAGTTCATATGTCCTGCTGTGTCTGGAAGACACTGTTTCCTTGGTATCTTCCAGACTCCCAGCACTTAAAATCTTTCTGCCTCTTTCACATACTTTCCTGAATCCCAAGAGGAAGAATTTGATGGAGATATTTCATTTAGGATTGATTGTTCCAAGGTCTCTCACTCTCTACACATTTTCAAGTTGTGGGTTCTATATCCTGCAGACAACTACATAATTTAAAGATGGTATCACCAATAAGAATTCTGAGAACCACACACATATATTTGGAGACTCTTATGTCTAATGGTGATAGATATTTGTGCTGGACAGTTTTATGTCAACTTGACACAGGCTAGAGCCATTTGAGATATGGGAACCTTAACTGGGAAAATGCTTCCATGAGATTGGGCTGCAGGCAAACCTGTAAGGCATTTTGATTAGTATTTTATCGACTGGTGGTCTTGGGTTCTATAAGAAAGCAGACTGAGCAAGCCATGAGGATCAAGCCAGTAAGAAGCACCCCTCTCTACACCAGCTCCTGCTTCTAGGTTTCTGTCCTGTTTGAGTTCCTGTCCTGATTTTCTTCGATTATGGAGTACAATGTGGAAATGTAAGCCAAATAAAACCCTTTCCTCCCCAACTTGCATGTGGTCATAGTATTTATTGCAGCAATAGTGAACCTAACTAAGACAATATTTTCAACCCAAATGAATAATTTTGGAAATAAACTAAAATTTAATGAAACTGAAGATATAAAAGTGCAAAATAGATGACAGATGAGGACAGGCGACATGTGTTAAGTGACAGCTGAGGAAAATCTTGGGTGTGGGTAGGAAAGCTCACCAGTGTCTCAGACTGAAGTCCAACTTGACCAAATAAGCTTCCATGTAAGCTGAAGCTCTTTCCCATGACTTGATTTTATTTAGACCATTTTTATTGAATTATTATAATATCTCAGTATTTTATATTGAGGCATCCCAGTGTCAACACATTCTTTTAAAAAATTATTATTATCATTATTTTATTATGTATATGGGCCTGCATGTATGTCTGTGTACCATGTGCATGCCTGGTACCATCTGAAGCCAGGAAAGGGTATCAGCTCCTCTGATTCTGGAGCATGCTGTGGAATAATGCTTTTGTACACTGGTTTAATAAAATGCTGATTGGCCAGTAGCCAAGCAGGAAGTATAGGCAGGATAAGCAGACAAGGAGAATTCTGGGAAGAGGAAAGCTGAGTCAGGAGCTGCCAGCCCGCCATCCAGGGAGCAGCATTTAATGACACATAGGTAAAGCCACAGAACACATGGCAACATATAGATTAACAGGAATGGACTGAGTCTAAGTATAACAGCTAGTCAGTAGTAAGCCTGAGCTAATGGCCGAGCAGTTTTAATTAACATAAGCCTCTGTGTGCTTACTTGGGTCTGAGCGACTGTGGACTGGGCAAGACACAGGAAAGCTTCCAACTACAGGAGCATATATGGTTAAAAGTCATGACGTGGATACTTGGTATTGAACCTGGGTCTTCTGGAAGTGCAGCCAGTGCTCTTAAGCATGAATCCATCTCTCCATCTTTTTAACCTATTTCTGATTGAAGTTTAGAAGACATTGGTACCACAATATCGGCTTTCAGACTCTCGACAGCTGTGCTTGTTCTCTGTTTATCAGTATAGAAGAAGCAACCCCTGATACTGGGAACTTTGAGTAGAAGCAATGAGTCATGAAAGCATCTACTTGTAGAAATTGTGGTTTTCCAAGTGGTGTTCATAACGAGGTTCAGGATTTTATATGTATCAATATATACATGGCAAAGCAGAAGAAACCCCAAATGTGACTAAGGCTTATCTTCTCTCACATGACTCTTCTGTTTTCCTGGCTGCTCGTTGCTTACTGCTATCACTAGCCATTTGCGAAGTGTTTCTGATGCTCACACTTATTGGAATGTGGCTGCTCATGACAGATGACACTTTTTGAAGGCCTGTGTTTTACCATCCTCACTTTCTTAGCTCTCCAACATGATTTTCTTTCAGACCATCTCCTGCTATTTAGTGATGATGGGAAGAAATACACACTGTGAAATGATTGCTGTGTAAATCAAGTGGGTGTGGCACACTCTTCTGGGAATGGTGATGGGTTGCTTATGGCACAGTATGGCTCTTGCTTCACTTTCCCAAAGCTCCAATGTATCAATGTGGCTGTGTCAATGGTAAACAGAGCAGATGCTGCTTGCCATGTGACCTTTTCTGTGGCCCCTGCTACCTCTCTCTGGCTTCCTTGAACCTAGAAGTTCTCTGAGACTGTCTTTTCAGCTCTGATATCTCCCCAATGTGAACATTTATGACTTAGTAGTTGGGGTCAATTTCCACTGTTTTCAATCTATTTTGATCAATTCTCTGACTAACATATAAACTTACACTTGTGATAGCACATCCTGATATAATAAATATTTAAGTCATGTAGATAATAATATTTTCCAGTATTTTAAACATATTAGTTAGGTGCTTTTGGCAAAGAGAGTTTTTTAAAATTGACAACTGGCATAAAAATATAAATTCAAGATATTTCACTGCTGTATAAACACAAAACCACATGATTTCACAGAAAGGTCAGGTGACTTGCTTCTTAGAAAAGATTATAATCTGAGGTAGGAAAAAGCACCTGCTGTAAAAATTCAGAATTTTAGTTCTGTGAAAACAAACCAGAACAAAAACAAAGGAGCAATAAGTTGTACAATATTGCTGACTGCTTCTTTTTGTGTTCTTTTGGTAGGAATGTTTGAGTTACTTACTGGCTTTGTTTTGTCCTAAAGAAAGACTAAGAGACTGGTATAGTTTTGAAGAGACATTTGGAAGAAAAGGAGTAATTTTCTCTTCACATATGGAAAGAAATGCAGACATGCCGTTCCACAGAAATCTGACTGGTTCCTCTTTGAAGATAGAGCTTGCTGTGGGAAGAGTTGAAGGAATGCATTACAAAGAATTATGAAAGCATATTTAACTCCATATTGTGCCATCTGTGGGAGTAGAAGTTCTGCAACCCAAACAACTAATTCTCCCATTGGTTAATGTTAAATTTGATAACTTCACTTAAAATAACGAAAGGCTGATTACTGCTCTTACACAGCCTTGTGGACTGATGGCACAAATTCTTCATTTACTGAGCCTAGTCACTCCTCCCTCACCACTTCCACCCCTGACTTCAAAAATTACTTATTTGCATCCTCATTAGCATAAGCTAAGTGTATATCCTAACCCTTGCATCCTGGATTCCCTAGAGAGGCCAATCTTTATTAAGTTACTGGAAACTTTGCTGACTGGTTAACTGTTGCATCCTGTTCTCATGACCACTACTATTATGAATGTTTTCAGGAATACAAAGATTGGATTTTGGAAGGGAGATGAGTACAGAGCCTGAATGGAGTTTTGGATAAAGGATAGGAGAAAAAATTTAAGGATGAGGAGTATAGGCCAATATTACATGGTGTTCTGTTTTTCAGGAGAAGAAAGAAAAGATATGATCATTGAAGGAAGTATTTTCTGTTTTGTCTTCTAGTATGGATAGAATTGGCTATTTGTATTCCCATCAATAGGGCCAAAGGAAAGAAGAAAACTGTGTAGGAAAGATAATCTAAATAGGAAAAAACCTCTGAGACTGAGTATAGAGCAGAGGGCTGGCTTGAGCTAAGAGCACATAGAATTCACTCATAATGATACAGGAGGGCTGGGATGCACAGGTGCAGATGAAGATAAAAATGTAACGACCATCATCCATTGCTATAAGGAACTCTCTGGTAAAGTCTGATAATCCACAACTGTCAAAATACAGAGACTAATGGTCAGTCAGTGGAGTGCTCATCAACAAACAGAACATCTTTATTTCCTCCACCCCCAAGGCTCAAGGATCATTTCAGAAGAGAGACAGAAAGATTGTAGGAGCTAGAGATGAGGTCGGGTAGGACAGGAGCAACACTTGTCTCTTCTGGACACAACAGGACTACTTCCCTCATAGACTGACAGCAGCCTCACAAGACCTGCACAAGATCAATCCAGTTGACATTATAGCACAGGGAAGGAAAAATACTCATGTGACCCAAACCTAGCTGAGGAACTATGGGTTATTACTGGCTTCTGGGGGACAGAGAGTCAATTTTATTTATAGATATGGCTTCTGCTGGGTTGACCACTCTCCAGAGGATGGCCCCACACACGGGAGTATATGGGCAGCACAAAGTGGATTCAGTGGCTTATTTTAAAAAGGACATCAAGTTGTGGGGATATGGAGGTGAAGGTGGATCTGGGAGCAGTTGAGACATGAGGATAGATATGATCAAAATACAATGCTATAAAATTCTCAAAGAAGTGTAAAATTATTATATTAAGTTGTACAATATATCATAAATTAAAATTTATAAATATAAATAGAATATAAATAGAAATAAATAAATATAAATATAATTATATTAAAGAAAATATAAAGACATATAGGGCATACCACTAATAAACCCATTAATGACTTCTGATTGTGTATTTTTTTAATGAATTAGGAAGCACAGTCATAAGTGACGTAGGATGGAGAAGGTTCGGATATTTTGTAGGATGGGAAGGAGTTTAATAGACACATGAAAGAGTGAATGGGGCAGAAATGAACTGTACAGTGGTAACGCTTAAACTCTCATTGATGACAGAGATCACGTGTTTACAAAGACGCTTATCGCCCTAGTTAACGGCCTTTTCTCTGGATATATTCAACTTTGCACACTTAAGAACAGAGCAGGTCAGGAGCTGGTTGTATTAAATATTCGATTTTCCAGTGTGAGCGTGATGAACTGAGTCAAGGGTGTTTGGTTTGTGCCCAAGGCACCAAAGGCAGTGAGCAGCCATAAAATTTGACCTGGGTGTGAATGAAAGAGAGGATGCAGGCAAGAAGCTGTACTGATACAGTGGATTGCAGACAGGAAGGGCCAGATGAACGGGGCTGCCAACCATCAGAATAGCTGCAGCTGCTGCTGCTGCTGCTGCTGATGATGATGATGGGCAAAATGAAGGCAGCAGTCAAGACTTTAATCACTGCCATAGAATAAACAGCAGTTTGAAGTGGAGTAAGTGTGGACCCACTCCCAACCTGATGCCGTTCTCACCCACTGAGCAGTGTGAGCTGAGGGTCAGGTGGATCAGCAGAGATACGAGGATCACTTTATTGCTAAGGAAGCCCTGAATAAAAGGTTCTTGTGGTTTGGTGTATCTGGAACTCAGAGTGAAATGGAGGGACTAAGAGGAAAAAACTACATAGAATGTAAAGAAGTGTTTTCTTCCCCTCATGCTGAGATGGGCTCAGTAGAGGTCCCAAATAAGTAAGGCCTTTTCCAAGGTTCCTGATACAGAGACCTCAGTGCTGAGCTAAGATCATGAATGAACACTTCCAACCCTAGGGACTCAATAACTTGATATGGTTCATTTCTCCAGTGCAGAGAGAGATACTGTCCTTGTGTGATCTGCCAGGTCAAGTCATTGCACCTGTCTCTGGTCAGGATCACACTAGGTCATACAGTGTGGAGAATCCTGGAGAAAAGAGGGGAATGGGATTCTTGCAGTAGTGGCCTGATGACAGAAGCATTGGTAATAAGATCCAGGATATCATAACAGAAGTGAATGGTTCCAGTATTTGTAGGAAACGGAGAGGTGATGTTGTGTATTTGGAAATTTAAATTTAGAATTTAAGGCATCAGGGTAGGGGATTTGTCTCTGTGGTAGAGAGTGCACCTTGTACGCTTGAGGAAGGTTCTAAGGACAGTTTTCACAGCCCAACAGAACACAGCCCCAAACAAACAGAATACAGGTGGTAAAAGTACTGCTGTTTAAGTAAAGGGCAGCCTCTTTTCAGCACTAACACACTCAAACGTTAGCTCATCTGTGCATTGTCTACGAACAATAGTTTATGAAAATTTTATTGATTCATATTAATTAAGAAGAGATTTCTATGAGGCCTTTCTTCTCTCTTTCTCTTCCTTTTTTTTTTTTTTTTTGAGACGGGGTTTCTCTGTGTAGTTTTGGTGCCTGTCCTGTATCTCACTCTGTAGACCAGGCTGGCCTCGAACTCACAGAGATCCGCCTGGCTCTGCCTCCCGAGTGCTGGGATTAAAGGTGTGTACCACCACCACCCGGCTTTCTTTCTCTTCCTTTCTTTCTTTTATTTCTCTGTTATAATATCTATAACTATGTTGACTTATTTTTACTGGTGGTTTATATTTTCACTAACAGTGGACTTTATAAGATGTCTGTGGTTATTTATTTTGGTTTAAATAAGATTCATTTTCAACTGAGTGTAATCCATCCATCCAATTCATCATCAGTCCATTTCTCACATTATAAAAAGCTACTCTTTAATTATACAGCATTTAAATATTTGATATTCTGGGAGTATATAATTGCTGAGTGAATTTTTTTATACTTCTAATTTTTCTTTTTCCTTTTTTGAGGGAGCATGAATTCTGTATTTTTCACCTTCAGAGTAAGCCAAGCTCCAAAAGGTATAGAAGACATGTCAGAGTAGGTTATGGATGTAGTAGATGTAGTACAGCACAATGGTCTTTGGTGTAAGCCCCATACAGATGCATCTCTCAACAGGAATCCAGTTCAACACAGGTTAAAATTAAGGGATCACAGAGGAGAGGCTTGTACTCTTCTGAGAGTAGTGGTCTATTCTTATGTCTGAGTAGATAAGACTGTCTTCCTTGGATTTTCTATTGTGTGAAGAGTCACCTTGACCATGGCAACTCTTATAAGGGAAAACATTGGTGCTGGCTTACAACTCAGAGGTTTAGTCCACTATCATCATGGTGGGAAGCATGATGGCATACAGGCTGACATGGAGCTGGAGAGGCAGCTGAGAGTTCTACATCTGAATCAGCACTGACCACCTAATTTTTCAAATAAGGATGCTAATACTACTAATGTCTAAAGAATGGAGATAAATATATAATGAAAATAAAGGAGTTTAAGTAAGTTGGTGCCTAGAAAGTGATTTGTAGTGTCTTGTTCCTGCCTATGATCTTCACCCTTAGCCAGTGATCTGGAATTTATGCTGAAAGGGCATCTGAATCCATCTAATTCGTGGTATTGGGAATTCTAGTGGCAATATTGCCTTCCTTTTGTTCACACGCTCGGTTTGTCTACTATAATTTCCCAGTACACTCTCTGGTCACGTATACTAAAGAAGAAGAAGCTTTTGCCATTTATTTACACAGAAAGGCTTCTGAGAATACATTGTGCAAGACATTTGGATTGAGAGTGGTTGCATTACTTAATTAAAATACTTTTAAGAGATTAATTTTGTCATTTGTTTGTATGTATGGTATGCACGTGCTTTTGTGTGTGAGCATGTGTACATGAGTGTAGCTGCCTGCAGGTGCTGAGGGTATCTGATTCTCTGGAGCTGGAGGAGTTTCCAGCGGTTGACAGATTTCCTACATGGGCGATGAGAACAAAGTGTAGCAAGAATCTTAAAGAGTCTTATTAATAAAAACAAACCCGGAGCCAGGTATTGGGGCAAACGCTGGAAGATCAGAGAAGCAGAACAAGTCACAGCTTCCTCACCTCGCAATTCCTCAGCTGATCCTGTTTCCTCAGACTGGAAGCTTCTGAGTCCTTATCCAAATGAATCTCAGCTGAACTGCTTCTCGAACGCCTGAATGCTTAACCAGCCTAGTTCCTGTTTTTCAAGCCTTACATACCTTTCTGCTTTCTGCCCTCACTTCCTGGGATTAAAGGCTCACTTTCTGGGGTTAAAGGTGTGTGTCACCATGTCTGGCTGTTTCCAATGTGGCCTTGAACTCACAGGGATCCAGACAGATTTCTGCCTCTGGAATGCTAGGATTAAAGGTGTGAGTGCCACCATTTTCTAGCCTCTGTATCTAGTGGCTGTTCTGTTCTCTGACACCAGATAAGTTTATTAGGGTGCACAATATTTTGGGGAACACAATACCACCACAACAAAGCTTCTACCCTCTGGAGGAGCGATAAGAGTTCTTAGTCACTGAGCCATCCCCCAAGGCTTAGATTAAATCTGTCTCTGTCTCTCTGTCTCTCTCTGTCTCTCTGTCTCTCTCTCTGTCTCTCTCTCTCTCTCTCTCTCTGTGTGTGTGTGTGTGTGTGTGTGTGTGTGTGTGTATGTGTGTGTCTGTCTGTCTGTCTCTATCTCTGTGGGGGTTAGAGGGAAAGGGGTGGGAACTGAAGTGTGGGTGTTTGTGTGTGTTTCCGTGAGTGTGGGTTTGTCTGCGTCACCGCATATGTGTGGAGGTCAGAAGACAGCCTGGAGTCTTCATCCTCAACCTTGTTTGAGACAGATTCTCTTAATGTTTGCTACTGTGTGCACCAGAATAGCTGGCCCATGAACTTCTAAAGATTTTCTGTCTTTGCCTCCAGTCTCTACATAGAGACTTGAGATTTCAGTGAGCACTACCACATTCAGTTCGAGCTGGGTTCTGGGGAGGCAAGCTCAGGTCCTCACACCTGAACAGCAAGCCCCTCACCACCAAGCCACCTCCTCAGCCCTAACTAAATAAGGGTTTTAAGAGAAGATGAACAGAAATAATGCATTTGGCTCACTTGGTTGGATTAATTATTTTGATTCATTTGCTAATGTATATAATTTACTCTCCAAGTTGATTAAGACTCTTTTATTTATGATAACTATGTAAATATAGTTATTTTTTCTGGGAGTGAGGTTGAAGGCTTTGATGTGGGATTGGTAAATCTGATAGTGTTGCAAGGGAGGGCAACACTAGGGCCACCTGTCCTGTGTTTGGTCACAGGTGTCTTTTCATTAGCTGTCTGCCAACTTCCTCTCTTCTCTCCTGGAATATGAAGCATTTTGTAAAAGGTACTTGATAGCAATGTAACTTGTGTTGCTTATAGGTGACTTCAATATTATATGAATAAGATATGAATTAGAAGTTCATTGTGAGATAATACACTACAACTGACATACTTTTAAACTGAAAGAGGAATCTTGCCAATCCCTGATTGTATTTTGTTCCCGCTGGTTTATTATTCTAAGAATAAATGCCTACTATGGCATGCACCAGGCTGCACACTGAGGTCTTATCTACTTCCGTGCCAGAGGAAAGTACTTTTATAAAAACAACAACAAAAACAACCCCAAGTACAACATGCAAGGAGAAGTTACATCACAGTAATTTTACAAAAAAAGAGTGAAACTGTAACCCCACTTTTCCTTGGACGACACCTGGGTACTACTCAGCTTGCTCCCTCGATGGCCTTCTCTACTGGCTGGCTATAGAGGAGCTGACTTTTATGATTATGTAGAGCCTCATTTTGAAATGCTTAGAGAACTACAGAAGTGTAGCTGGTAGTGAGGCAGGACTTAGTAGTCCCACAGATGCCGGACTATGACAATGTAAGCGAGGGAAGCCGGGAAGTCGGGGTGAAAGTTGGGTAAACCGAGAAGTAGTATATCAGCAAAGCAAACAGTATGGCTAGAATGGAGAAAGAAATGTTTATGTCACAAAAATGTAGTATATCTGTGTATTTTGTCCCCTCAGCTGGACTGCATGCTTTTGGAAGCTGGATAGTATACCTTTGTCTGCCAGGCAGACCCAACCATCCTATCTTGAAGCAGAGCAGCACTGATGATCTACAGGAGACCCCAATGATATTGGACCTAGCAACATTGCCTGTGGAGGGAAGGTATAAGGGCACAGAGCTTACCCAATTCATAGTGCCTTTCTTTGATCCTCATGAGGGAACTGTTCCACAGTCACCACCATGTGTGAGACTGAACAATAGGCTTCAGAGGGCATGATTCTTGATCTCGCTGCTTATGAGCTGCCCAGACAGTTCCCAGGTGACACAGCTGTCTAGGAGTCAGCAATACTTGTGTGAGAAACCCAGTAAAGTCATTGATTTACCAAGGTCCTTGAGTGGAATCCTGCCTTTGATTTTGTCAGTGTCATGTCTGTCTGGGGTGAAAAAGCCATTATTTCTGTCTCGCCAGCAAATGTCATGCAATAGGGTGGCATTTCCTTTTCTAATTGCATTCTTAAGTGGCAGGGTATTGTGTGGAATAAGGTTGGTTGCTTCACAGGTTGTCTTGAGATGCTCTATGATGGTTTGGTGGACTCTTCAGGATGCATACATACTTGTAGTTTCAGACCTCTCTGTGTTGTTAGAGGACACAGAAAAGGGCAGAGAGGAAATATGCTGACTTAGGACCATAGCACGATTCAGTTAATCCAACAGGCTAGTGTTGTCATTGACTTCCTAGACATCAAACCAGCCTTCCCAGCCTCCTGCATTATTCTAACCTTTTGATGACTCCTTCAATAGTTAATGTTTTCTAGGTCAACCTAGGAGTAGCTTATTAATTCTCACAATCCCAGCTCTCACATATTCCTACACATGGCCTCTTGTCTGATTAAATTTTGGTTCATCTTGGCCCATCCTGTCCCCTGTGATTCAGTGTTATGATATGATACATGACCTTCATTTGTGTGAGTGACACCAATGTGACCATGGAGCCCTGTGCCTGACAAGCAAGATTTGATTGGAGATAACTTAGTGCTCAGTTGGACAGACCACTGTAGCTGTCTTAATGAACATTATATAACTGATTTAAATTCTGGTGCACAGTCTATTAAATCATAGCTGCTGGATAGGCTCCTGCCTTTGTAGCATGCTGCTGAAAACACGATGCATCTTATTTTTCTTTCAACCCTCTATTTCCAATCATAGATTTGTACATAGTATTTTACAAATAAACCACTAATTTTCAGATAATTGCACCAGGAAAGTGACAGCTCTGTTATACTTGGTGTTTTGCTTAGAAAAACACATTAATGATGAAGACACATTTAGATCTTTCGCCTGAGAAGGACCGTTTTCAGCATTATTCAAGTTTATTCTATGTATTCATCTTATTTTATTTTTTTATTTCCAGGAAAAGAAAATAGCTATTGAATTTGGCAGAATTGTCTGTGTGGGGATTTCTGGCTAAGAGCATCCATGCTCCAGCTTCTGTAGAGCTATGTAAGAGCTAGGCCCATGTGTGAAACTGTCAGCTCCTGGGTTATTGGACATCAGTTTCAGGATGCTGTGTCTCTGTGCAGTCATGAAACAGGGCCAGGACTTTGATATCTTCAAATGGGAGCTTACTTTGTCAAATAATACTTCGTATAATTTAAATATAATTATAATTTTACTGTGCAGGAATAAGTGTTCTTTAAAACTGAAATTAAAAATGAATGCTTAAGTCATAACTTGTTTTGTGGTTTTATAATTATCCTCAACTTTGTTTATCCTGGAATAATGTTCCCCTCTGCTCCCCACAACCCACTGGACTGATAGTGAAATTGAACTTCTTATATTAGAAGGTGGCTTTTCTTGTGTGCTTGTTCCTTGGAGAGGAAACATTTTCCCGAGAGGATTTAGTTGGCTTACCTCCCCATATGTGTAACCATAGCAAGTTTATTTCTCAAGAATCTTTTAAAAGACAGCCAATTTAGTAAATTTAGTCCAACTTCATTTAAAACTCCTTTGTGTGCACATGTATGGTGTGTGTCTGTATGGTGTCCCATGCACAAGTGTGCAGGAACACATGCCTGTGTGCATGAACTACTGCATGAAATCAAGGAAGTCAGAGGAGGGCCCTGGGTGTCCTGTTCTGGAGGACATTTGGCATCCTGACCTGTCACTTTCCTCCATATTTCTTTGGAACAAGACCTCTCACTAAATCTGGAACCAGGCTAAGGACAAGCAAGTCGCAGTGATCCTCCTGTCTCTGCCCCTCACCGTTCTGGGATTACAGAGATGTGTAGCCTCATTTGGCTTTTTACATGGATGGTGGGGATTTGAACTCAGGTCTTCATGCTTGTTCAGGAAGCAGTCTTAACCACTGAGCAATCTCTCCAGAGACCTCAAAACTATTAATCTTTCTACCAGGTAGAAGATGTAAAGTTGTGAAATAGTGGATATTTATATTTATATTCACTATTTTTAGTTATTTGAGAATTTCATACATAAGTACTGTATTTACATTATTCTCTCCCTTCCTCCCTCCAATTAACCACCATGTCCTTCTACTTCTCAAATTCATGGTTTCCTATTCTTTAATTATAATTGTCACACACACGCATGTTTATGAATACAACCTGTTGAGATTATTTAGTGTTGCTCACAGGTATTTAGGACTGACTTCTTGGGGTTGACTGATTCTGCCATTGCCAGCAACCATCAATTGCCCAGTGTTGTTCTTGTAAGTCCTGTGAGCATATTTCCTTTTGTTTCTTAAGAACACATGTATGTAAAGTAACTGTTAAGCAAATAAGACTCCATTCTAATTTGTCACAAGTTGGCTTTTGAATAGAAATCCCAGAAAAAATGATATCACATGATCCATAAGTCCCCCACCCACCCCAGTGTATGAAGAGGCAGTGTGAATCTGCTTCCAGAACACTGAGTAAGTCATCATAGGTTTTGAATGAGAAGTGAAGGGTGGGCCTTAGGTCTTCTGCTTCGTCTACCTTGTTTCAGAGGCGACCATGGGATCTAGAAGAGCGTAGCCTGTGATCATGGTCCATCGAACCCAATCTGTTTAATCCCTCCCGTGTTTTAGATGAAGCTGCTGGTAAAGGAAGGTTGACATGAACAAAGTGCTATGTCTAATTCACTCAGTAATTTTAAGACGTTGTAGCTGAGAAATTGCCACCTCAGTCTCTGGCTTTCTGATCTAGCCGAGGAAGTATAGAGAAGTGTGAACCCAGCAGATTCCTCAGCCTTGAGAAGCTGCACCAAGGCTGTCTTCATCAGGTACAGCCAGGCAACTAGGATTTTATGTCTGTCTTGTTTCCAAATCAGGATTGTAGATGCATCATAGACTCCAGTTTACTCGTGGTTTGGAGATAAATTTTCTTCAGTGATTCACCTCCTTCTATTTGATTTTATGCATACACACTATGGCTTGACTTTATTAAGAGCACTAATCTGAGCATTCTCTTCTAGAAACATCCATATTTTAAACATGGTTCTTATGGCCAGTGTTATGTTATGGGGAATGGTAAAGGGACATTTGCCTTACAGAGATTTTGGATTCACTTTTCCTTACTCTTCTGAAAATGTATCAAAGTCACATTGAAGTCCCCGTGATAGGATGGCTACTGTTTTCCTCTGAGCTCTTTTAGAGTTTGATGGGAAATGTGGTGACATTGCAACTCCAGATAATGTCAGAATAAGAAGAGGGTTTGATGGCCTTGTGGTCCTGGTGTCTGGTGATGGATCTAGGTACATGGTTCCCATTAAGTTCTTATCACTTTTCAGTTCGACAGGTCAGCTGGGCTTTACACACAGGACAGGAAGCATCATCAGCTATCAGAACTTGAATAGACACACTGACAAAAGACAAGTCATTTTCTATAAGCCTTTTTCTGGGTGTTGACTAAAAATAGCCTTTGAAGGAAAGGTGGCTTGTGGGGTACTGGAGTGTCTAAGCTCATTTCCTGCTGTGCTGTGTGAGGAGCTCACTGTCATTACTCTCCAGTGTGGAAATGGGGTGCTGGGAGCTGTTTTAAGAGTCTGAATTGGCTCCTCTAATGAAGCTGAAACAGCCAGGGGGAGGCCCTCTAGGAGGAAGAGGAGGTGACCACTTACCTTTCCTTCTCTGGCCCTTTCTGCCATTTCTCCAACAGCTCTCTGCAGGGAAGCTCTGATTTCATACAAGATTGTTTCAATGTTAAATTGACACTAAATCAAGAGCACAGTCAGCTCCCAACCTCGTCTTTTTAAGTTAAGGAAATTGTGCAGGCAGCCAGCTCTCCTGTGGGGAGTAGAAGCAGGGAGGCAAGAAATAAAACCACCCAAGGGACTGGCCCAGGAGGAAGGGAAGACGCATTGAGCTTAGTTGAAAACCCATCATCTATCTTCATAGGTCTTGTCCTTACGCTGCCTGCTAGAATGGCGTATTTTACATGATTAATATTTTTCCTAGTCTAAAAGAACAAAAAGACCATCTGAAATCTCTTTTCCCCATGCTGTGTCCAGGTTAGGGCACTCCAGATTATCCTAACTTCACCTGTGGGATACCTTGTGACTCAAGCTCTCAGCCAGTGTGTCCGTGCTTTGCAACACCGCCAGCTCATATATTCCTGGAGCAATAAAAGATGTCCTATTGTGCCCTAAAGGGAGGTTAAGGGCCAGATCCTGATGTCCCATTAAGGTTATGCTAGATGATGACTAGATCATTTTTTCTCTGTAAAATTCTGCTGAGCATGCCATTGCTTATTGAATAAAAATCCAAAAGTAGATATATGGAGAGATACAAGGTAACATGTCCCAGAAAAGACTTGGTAGATGTATAAATGCCAATTCATTTTGTGCTATAGGCAGTAGTATCTGTCTACCTGTTTGTTTGTCTATCTATCCATCTACCTTCCTACCTACATACCTATCTTTTATACAATGTAGAGACAATTCATTTGACTTAAAATTTAATGTGTGATAAAAAGAGAAGATAAATATTAATATTTAAACACATTCTTATTGTATCTGAACACACATTTATGTAGAACAGAATTAATTTACTCAGAAATGTTTCTGTGCAAATGGTGAAACTGTGTGGCAACCTACTGGGGTCCCACTGCAGCCTGAGTTCAGGTCCTGATACAGGGAAGGGGCGTCAGCATAAAGAAATGAATTGTCCGACCACCAGATGAGTTTCACACAAGTGTCCGACCACCAGATGAGTTTCACACAAGTGTCCGACCACCAGATGAGTTTCACACAAGTGTCTGACCACCAGATGAGTTTCACACAAGTGGTCAGCCCCAAACAGCTCAAGCCATCTTTACTTATACTTCAAAAACAAGCATGTTTTCACATACTAACAGACATGTTTTTCCCACCCTCCAACGTTAACCTCTGGCAAAAAACAAATATGTCAAATATATTTTTCCCCAGTTTGTTACATCAAAACATCTTTTAAACCAAAAACAACACATCATTTTGCTTGCTTGGCCAAATATTGAACCAGGTACATCCTGTCTTTATAAAACTAAAAGGTGATAAACATAGGCATGCATTTTCAAGAACAACAATATTGGTCAAAACTTAACAAAGCATATTTACAGAAATAGGGGTGAATTGTCTCTGATCCTGTTAGCACTGAATCAGAACAGTTCTCAGGGTCTGGAGTGGCAGCTGGCATCCCCAGATAAGAAACCTGAGAAACTCCAGCTCCCAAAGAATTTCAGAGGAATATACTGGAGAAAAATGGGGTTTCTAGGAATGATCAGATCTGTCCCATGGGTGACTGACAAAGTGGCAGTAACAACCACCAAGAGAATCATCAATGTTATGAGAGTCAACAGAGTGCGCAGAGTGAGCAGGCCGTAGCAGCATTCTAGCTATCCCGAAGTCCACTGGTCCTTGCTGAGTGAGACTGTCCCCATGGACTTTACAGCATCTGGAGACACGTTAGACAAGCACTCATATACTGGTCCAAAACTAGGCCGCATGGCTCCCAACAGCAACCTAGTACAATACAATCCTAATGTATTGTGGAATGTTCTCTACTCACTGACTTGGAAGTGAGTGGCACACACCCTGAGAATTAATACAGTAGAGTCATGCCATGAACCTTTCAAATATGTTGTTGCTTCTTCTACAATGACCCTGACACATTTGAGTCATTATTGAAACTATCTTCATGTTTGTTTGCTTGAAACTAATAAAATACACTACAGTGAACAATTTAGCGCTGCCTATTAAAAGAACATAACATTTTTTTACTGAAGATATTGTTTAGAATGTTGAGTTCATTGTACACATATGCTCTGCCATTGTGCTGGGAACTTCGTTTGGCCCTTGGTGCTAATCCTGATTCTGAGGAACCCATAGCAAAGAAACATGTAAAGCTGGCACGATAGATTGGCATCTTGTTAGAGGTTCTAATAGATACACACAATTTACCAAGATACATTCAGATTGCATCCAAGAAACATGGGGCTCTGGAATAGGTTGTTTTCTTTAAAATATTACGGAAAAAATTCCAGTAAGAGGAAATGGCATTTGCATCATCATAGAAGGGGGCAGGGTGGGCGGGGGAACGATCTGCATGATCTCCCATCGAAAGCTCGGTTTCATTTCCATATTTGAGAGGAAAACAAATTATGTTGCTTTCGGCAAAGTGTGAGAGGCAAGACAAGGACACGGCCTTTAGCAGCAGCTAAACAGAATGACTTAAGATTGATTAAATGGTTCATTCTGGTGGTGAAGTGAATCTGGCCTTATAAGGACAGAAGAAAATAATTACTATTAGGGGAGAGAGAGAGAGGGAGGGGGGAATCTGGAATAGAGAGATAATAACAGAAAAGTCTAGATGCTCCTTGCCATCTGTGCACGGGTCCGGAGTCACGGGGAAGTGAGTGTGGACGTTAAGGGTGGTAGGAAAGAGTTGTGTTTCCTTCTTGGCAGAGAAACATAGAGAAGCTTAGTGAAGTGTGCCACAGTGAACACGGGTTCTACAGATGGGGAACAGACAGGGAGTGACAGTGGAGGAAAGGCAAAATCGATCTGAAGGTGAGGACAATGACAGCCTGGCAGTGAATGTTGGTTGTGCATATGACCTTCAAGAGTTCCCTAACATTACAAGATGCTTGGATTAGCTCAGCAAATTTCATCCACATCTTTCATACTCACTGGGACAACATCTTCTATTCTTGACAGTTTTAGTGTGACAATTTCAATGGCACTGGTGTTTTCTATATGTCCCACTTATGGGGCTATTCCTGGCTGTCACCTTCTCACCGTGCTTTGTCCTACGGAATTCTCGCATCTCAAAGGACCTGGACCAGGCCAGACCTTCTCCTTTTCTCTCAAAAGTTTTCCTGAGGAGAAGCAAATGAGTCAGAACAAGAATTAGCAGGTTCACTACCCCTGTATCCTCTAATGCTTTGAATCCTGGGAAGATTAAATTTGGATATGTTCCCTATCTCAACAGCTCTGTAAAACTTTATGTCATGTATTTCTTTGTATAAATGCAAATCAGAGCCTTATTTAATTATCTATGGTTATTTTTGCTTTTGCTTGATTTTCTCAATGCTTAATTTTGTGCCTTGATGTTGGAGCTATTTCAAGAAGCACTCTGAACCCTGTTATAATGAACTGAAAATTAATAAGTAAAAATAATCAGAAATCTTTCTAAGCTCATGAATTTCCCGGTGTAACCTCAGCTCTCTGCTGAGTTGGTGAACATCCTTGATCCTTTGTCAGTGGGTAATTTTGTATATGACTATGTCTAGCAGACTTTCCTCTTAGCACATGCAGCTTTCAAAAAATAATAATGATCTTACTAGTGGCAAACATCGCACTATTTCCCATGGATGGGGAAAATACTTCTCTACCTTACTTCTCCTAATCTACTTTATTCCTAAGAATAACTCCCTGCTGTCATCTTTTCTCCAGTGGTGGGGCATGTTTGCTCTTAATTCTTAGTTTCCCTGGTTTGCCTTCTAATTTCTATAGAGAAGGAACAGAGACACACATCCTCCCTCTGTTGAGGTGATTTTCTCTTAGCTAAACTGTGTCGTTCAATATTATTAATGAGCATTCAAGGGTAAGTAAAGAAACTGCTTTCCACATGTGTTGTTGAATCTTTGGAATGAATTTGAAGCTGTAGACCCTATATATAAATATATATATATAATTGAGGATAACTGGTAGACAAAATTAAGGCTGTAAACATTTGGGGGCTCCCTGGATGTTCCTTTGCATTAGACTGTGTGACAAGGCTGTCTCTGTTTTATTACTTCTCCTAGACCCAAATTTTCTTGAGGAGTCCTTGCAGTGAAAGTCAGAACACCTTGCATGAGGACCAGGTAGACTACCGACAACCCTCTATTCAGGCTTTAGCCTGCACCCATAACTGTTTCTACTACTGTAAGCCTCACCCAGTTTGGCAGCCAGAGTTAAATTCTTATTTCTTTTTGTTTTGGTCTCTTCTAAAACTTGGAAATGTCTGCCTTTGTCCTTCTCGGCCTCAGCTTGTCTTACCTCAGCCATCCATTATCTGAGACCTGGATTACCAGACTTTCTCACCCTAGACCCTGAATTCTGACATTCTAGAAAACTTAACACATTCTTGTGACCACATGGAGGGTAGAAACCCAGTCCTCATGTCTTGGAAGCATTTTTAGTTCAATTTGAACCTCATTCTAGAAGCTGCACAATTGGGTGACATCTAGGAATTCACATGTATACAATACAAAAGCAGGCCTTCCGGCTTTTGTGACCTGTGCCTGGTGATGAGCTGTGAAATTTGTAACTCTAGTTTTCCTAATCAAGTATTCTTTTTAGCTCAGGGACTCTGTTTAGTCAGTCTTTTGATATTTATGTGTATCTGGCTGATTTTTCTCTGCTTACCTATGTAGGTCAGTTTCCTGTCATGTGCTTTAAAATGGCAGGTGAAGATTTGCACATGGAAAGTCATTTGATTTTAGTGTTTATAATTCATTTATGAGTTTAAAGATTGCTTTAGCTTATTAGGGAAATTCTTGAGCACTTGCTAATTTTAGAAATGGAGGAGAATTTCATCAAAATGGGAATAGACCATGAAAACAAACCATATGATGAAATTTGCACCACGGGAGGGTCACTAAAATTTTTGTATTTTACAAACTGTTAATTTTAACCCTTGAATAGTCCTTGAGATATTACTTATCAAGACTGTCTCCCTAATGAAAGATTGTTTCAACTTGCAATTGACCTTTTTTTTTTCTCCTCCCTGGGAAGATCCATGAGATGGTTAGACACCTTTGTTACAAAGGCTGTCTACTTGCCTGTCACTAACAAGTGTGGGACTGTTCTGGCAGAAGCCAGCTGCCACCTGTTAGGCAAAGTCACTGTGCCTTGTAAAACTGGGAGGCAGTACACCAAAATGGCAGCCATCCTTTGATGTCTCACTGATGGCTAGGTCTTTCAGAACTATTGAAGACATACTTAAGTCTGAATCAGGGAATAATGCCAGAGAAAATAAATATCCACATTTGGCAGCAGCTTAAATATATTAAATTTTAGGAATGTTCAAAGGCACACATATGATATTTGACTTATTTCCTTTTGTTATTCTATTACTGGCATGCAGTGTTCAAACTGGCCCTTTGAGGATTGAATTATCACTCTGGCTAATTCTTTTTGGCAATCTTTTGCCAATATAGTCCAATTGTGACTTTTGTCAAATAATTAGTAGTGTGGAAGTGATTTTTTTCTTATATAGGAATACTGGGAAGAAGGTAAATTTAATTAAATATATTTGGCTTTTCACTTTAATCTGAAATGGCCAAATGTCAAAGATACCTCTTTAAAAGTGTTTTTGAGGAAAATTCAACTGAATGTTAGTGCATATTAAATTAAAATAAATAATTTTTTTAATTTATATTTATAATAAATAAATAAAAATTAAAGCATAATTAAGTGATTGGCTTTTTTGTTTTGTTTTGTTTTGTTTTGTTTTTTGAGACAGGGTTTCTCTGTGTAGTTTTGGTGCCTGTCCTGGATCTCACTCTGTAGACCAGGCTGGCCTTGAACTCACAGAGATCAGCTTGGCTCTGCCTCCTGAGTGCTGGGATTAAAGGCGTGAGCCACCACCACCTGGCTAGGATAGGCTTTTTAATTTAAAATTTAAACTCTCCACTTCTTTCTTCAATTCTTAGGATTTCTTTTCTCTCTCATCTCATCTCTTCTTGCTGTTGAGCTACTGGGATTCACGGCTGAAGAGTTTCTTGTGTCAAAGAGGGCACGAGGGAGGAAGAGACATTTGTGTAGATTTTACATCACTTAGGCCTCATGCCTGCTGTGAGGATACTGTCATGGCTGTACCTCTGCACACAGCCAATCATGTGTCTTTGGAAGATCATCGGAACCCTGTGGCTCCTGATGACTTGAGTCTCATCATACCCCTTCAATCCTTTTGGGGAGAGCCTTTGAGAAAGGCCTAGCCCGCCTTCCAAGAATGTCTCACTTGGCATAATTTCATAAAACCTACCCAATTTCAGCAAACCCTCTGACCAACCCAGTTGTCTGGCAGAAGCTCTTCCTTCACCTGCAGATGTGAGAAGCCTGGCTTTGGCCGCCCGGTAATGGACATGTGAATCCTGGATCCTACCACATTCTCCCTTTCTCCTGTGTGTTTTCATGGGCTGAACATCAGTCCAGCCACTGTCTACCAAATGAACAGGCCTTTCTCTCGACTTGACTCAAATACCTTTCCCTATGCAGTGTTCCCAAATGCCCCTCCCTTGTCTTCAAAGCAGAATGGTTTGTAGCACTTCCTGTACTTATTATTCAATTTTTATACCCACTGAATAGTTAATAGATCATATTAATATTTTCTGGTTTGGAGCTCCCTGCAGGTTGGTTCATGAGGCTGTCTCATATGAACTTAGTAAACTATCCTGGTAGTTTCCCAGTGGTGGATAGCATTTTTCTCTTCTCTGGCATGTTTTACAGACGTCCCTTGGAAGCCAAGGAAGCTCATTGTTCCCCACTTTACCTTTTCTCCTCCACATGGATGCCTGCCGGGCATCTGCTTACATGCTAGTGTTCATTCTATTTCCTTCCAAAGCTTCCCTGATGGGAGAGTCCATTCACTCCCTCTGTGATTGTGGCTTATTTTCCTGTTCCTACAAAGGCCATTTTGTGCTCTCAATGCCTCATAGAAGCTGTACAGAACAACTGGCGTCCAAGCTCTTCTGTCACAGAATTACTAATAAAGGAACCAGAATATGGACGGAGAGAGAAAGCATTTAATTACAGGAGGCTGTGTGTCTACTGTGCATGTTCCATGCTAGCAATGATCTAGGAGTTCATCGGTGGGATGGCTAGAGAGCCAAAGATACAAATAGCTTGGGAGAGGTAACATTCACTTATTTAGAAAAATCATCTGTCCTAGGAAATACGATTTTCCTGAGATGCCCCATCAGCCATATTTGTATGTGGGAAACATTCACATGACATAATCACTGTGATACATTTATTGTTGTTGCAAAGCTGAAGTACTCATGTGTCAAGCTTCTTTATATACCTACTGACTAGTATACTATTAATATTAACATTGCTATTTAAGCAGTTTTTAATTAAAATTATTTTAACTCATACATAAAAGCAAAAATCATGCATATTAATGAGGTACTATATGGGGTTTTGATGTATGTATACATTATATAACATTTAAACCAGGTTAAACACTTTATCTCATCAAATACTTATTATTTCTTTATATTAGAGTCATTCCAAGTCATTCCTTCTAGCTTTCCTTTGTTATTAACATATAGTCTCTGTAATATGATGAACTTCATGATAACTTTTAAATGGCATTTGTACTTATTCTTTGAGTAGTTCATACATGTGTACAAGGAATTTCACCCTTCCCTCTAATGCCTCCAGAATACTCCCACACTCTCCTTCCAATTTCATGTCTTTTTTTTTTTTTTTTTATTTTAGCCCTCTCAACCCAATTAGTGCTGTGTGTGGCTGTCTGCTGGAGCATGGTCAATCTACTGGGGACCACACCTATTAAGAATAAAGAAACTGATTGATCCATGGTCCCCTAGGAGCCACCATTGTCAATGTCCTTCAAGCTCTTCGATATGTACAGTGTATCACTGTCCTGTGGAGCCACCCAATGTGCAATAGCACATCAGAACCTCTTACTCTCTAATGGCAACTTAGTGTCTTTAATCCACCCTTCTTTCTCTCTCCCGATTTGTGGTGGTTTGAATGAAAACGGCCCCCATAGGCTAATAGGGGATGGCACTATTAGGAGGTGTGGCCTTGTTAGAGCGAGTGTGGCCTTGTTGGAGGAAGTGTGTCACTAGGGGTGGGCTTTGAGGTTTCAAATGGTCAAGCCAGGCCCAGTGTGGCACTCTCTTTCTGCTGACTGTGGATCTAGATGTAGAACTCTGGGCTACCTCTTCAGTACCATGTCTGCCTGTGTGTTGCCATCCTTCCTTCCATGATAATAATGGACCTTTGAACTGTTTTTCGCCAGCTCCAATTAAATGTTTTCTTTTATAAGAGTTGCAGTGGTCATGGTGTCACTTCACAGGAGTAGAAACCCTAACTAAGAGGGAAGTTGGTACCAGAAATGGTGGTATTGCTGTGATAGGCTGGGCCATGTTTTTGTCTAAAAGAATATGAAACACATTGGGACTTTGGACTAGAAAAGTGATTTCATACTTTAAGCAGGTCTTAACAGACCATATTAGTAGGAACATGGAAGACTGTGATTCTGAGGGTGATTTGAACTGTGGGGGATTGCTCAAGTAGTTTCAGAGGAGAAGAATATTAATATGTGTCCTAGAGACCATTCTTATGATAGTTTGGTGAAGAATGTAGCTGATTTCTGCCCTTGTCCAAATTGTCTGCCTGTGGCTAAATTGAAGAGTTATGGATTAAGAGCTTTGGCAGAGGAGATTTCCAGAAAACCCAGTATTGACTGTGTTGCTTGGCTATTAGTGGTCATACTTTTGCAGATCTATAATGAAAAGGAGCAAGCTGAGCAAGAGAAAATACAAAATATACAGTTTGAGGAGAAAAGAAGCAGCAGGAAGTGAAAACAGATTAAAGAAAAGCCTAATGTTAAGTGGAATAAAGGAAGTGATGACCTCAGGGCAAATCTCACCAGCTAAGCTTCCAATGTAGGAAAAAGAATTAAAGAAAAGCTTGTAGCTGGATGTGGTGGTGCCCACCTTCAATGCCAGCACTGGGAAGGAAGAGGCTGGCGGATCTCTGAGTTTGAGGACAGCCTGGTCTACAGCAGGAGTTCCAGGACAGCTGAGCTTAAGTAGTGAAGGAAACCACTAAAAAAGAAAGCTGGTGATGATGTAATTGAACAAAGGGGCCATATTCCAGCCCCATCAAACAGCAGAACTTGGCAGCTTTGGCCACGTGGTTCTGGCTTTAGAGCTAAGGACAAAAGAAAGAGGTTGTGGAATCTCCCTCCAAGACTAAGGAAAGCTGCTGAGACCAGGCATGTGTCATGAATATCCCTGTAGGGAGGCCTACAGAGACCATTGTGTGAAGCTGTGAAGTTGAAGCCTGGATTGCCTTGGGAACCCAAAGATGTTGAAGATGCCAGAGTTGTGGGATACCTGCTGAGGAAAGCTGCTAATGAGGAGTTGAAACAGCACAAGAGAAAGAAGTGTGTTGCAGTCAACAAAGCTGAAAGGAGTTGGAGATCTGAAGAGCATTTTGACATCAGACATGAAGATGCAGTTTGGAGTTTGCCCAGCTGTTTTTTGGTCTTGCTTTGATTCAATATTTCCTCACTATGCTCCCTTTCCTCCTTTTGGAACAGTGATGTGTATCCAGTGCCATTGTATGTTGGAAGTATGTGACCTTCTTTTTCATTTTGATTTTACAGGGAGTGCCATGAGACTTTGAACTTTGAACTTAGGACTTTTAAGCAGTGTGGAGATCATGATTGACTATAGAAGGGGACTTTTGAAGTTAGACTGAATACAGTTTTGCATTATCATATGGTTACAAGCCTATGGGGACCAGAAAGTAGAATGCTGTGGTTTAAATGAAAATGGTGCCATAGACTCATAGTGAGTGGCATTATTAAGAGATATGGCCTTGTTGGAGGAAATGTGTCACTGGGGGGTGGGCTTTGAGGTTTCAAATGCTCAAGCCAGGGCCAGTGTTGACCATCTCTTCCTGCTGCCTGCTGATCTGGATGTAGAACTTCTAGCTACTCTTTAACACCATGTCTGCCTGCATAACACCATGACGATAATGAATTAAACCTCTGAACTGTAAGCCAGCCCCAATTAAGTGTTTTTCCTTATAAAAGTTGTTGTGGTCATGGTGTCTCTTCATAGCAATAGAAACTCTAACTAAGACACCATTACTTTACTAGTGATACTTATTATTGAACTCTCAATTTCTGTTAACGAGTTTTGGCAGTGCTGGGGTAGAACTCGGTGTTTTACACCGGGTAGGTAAGTGCTTAAACTTGTGATCCCCCTGTCCCTGACTCTTAGTGCCAGGCTAACAGGTATGCACTCCTATACACAGCCTATTACATATTTCTGAACAGATCAAGTTTTGAAACCAGAATGTTCTTCTTACTTTTTTTTTTTTTTACATGATCATATTTCTAAACAATATTCTTCTGAGGAGAAAATTCTGCTTACACATTTCTATCTCTCTCTTGAAATTTTTCAGCTAGAGTTCTTGGAGGGGAGGATAATGCCCTGAGATCAACACACTGATATTCTAGAGACTTGTTTTACATTTTTATGCAATAAAGACCTTTGTTTTTCAAGGAATTTAATTGTCTCAGTTCTAAACTTGGTTGTTATCATTACTAAGTGACTAATTTAAGACTGTTAAAAATTGGTGAAATAAGGATGCAAAAGGAATTATCCTTGGTCTTTTCATAAATTAATAGAGTTAATTAATATTAATAACTTTGAGTCTTTTGAAAAGTTTCACATTCTTAACATAAACCAGATTTAATTGCCAGAAGCCTTAAGTATGCAAAGCCTTAGGTATGCAAATATTCTTATGAGCCAGGATATTCCAAAGACTTATAAGTTAGGGACCAGAGTTATTTAGAGTGATCTGAGTTTTAATGGCTCAGTCCTGTCGGTAAACATCTTTTGTAGACTTCACTTTAGAGTCATTGAAACAAAAGCGATACACAACATTGTCCTGACTGCACTCAGAGGGTCTACACTAAAAGAAAAAGCTTTGTTTCAACATCAGAAGACTGAAAGAAAAATATGTATGTGTTTCTGTATTTTAAATTAGGATCAAACTTTTAAAGAAAGAAATGCCATTTTTAACTTTCTGTTTGTTAACTTTCTTATTAACCCCTATGCCAATCTCATCTGCTCAAAAACCCTCTCATGAACCTAAGATTATCTTACGACTGATGTATCCTTGACATAAAGCACAACATAAAAAGGATAGCAAATGAAAATAGATCAAATTACCAAAGTGTTCTCAACAACTACAAATAAAAATGTTAGCTATCTTCTTCCTTCTCCTGTTCCTCTTCTTCCTCCTTCCTGTCCTCTCCTCTCCCCTCCTCCTCCTCTTCTTCCTCCTTATCCAGCATATATAAATACTGGTAGTTCTTGCTTTTCTTCAGAGATGTTTCCAGGTTTTGACACCAAACGAAAGATTCCACAGAAGATATAAATGTAAGGAGATAACAACATTTCAGAGTGGAGTTGGGGATTTTAGGGTTTCTTTCTTGTCCTGTTTTGTGCTCAAAGGATGCTGCAGTTAAAATGGTTTGTAACCATCCATGCCCACCTTCACCCTGATATGACAGAAGATTTGGATGCATGCAAGTCAATAAGATTCAGTCCCCACCCCCCATAACAGCTTATACCTTCTCTCTAAGAATCCCTGTCTTGTGCGGTTGGAAAGACTCTTACCAGCATTCCTACAGCATGACCCTTCCGAGGTACCCAGCTGTGATGACCTTATGAGAACTCAAGGACCTGATGTCATGTTAGTGGAGTGTGGCCTGTGACCTTCCACAGAAGCACCTTTTTTATTTGGAGCAAGCAGTCACTGTTTCTGAAGGGTTCTCCATATCTCACTGAACCACATGGAGAGCACTAGTCAGTAGGAAGTTACTCATCTTAGGAATAGTCCAGATTTAATCCTACTGAAAATCTGTTCTTTACATATCTGCCCTTAATTGTGTTGGTGCAATTTTCAATAGAGAACTTTGCAAATATCTTTATAGTAATGGTAGAGATAGAAAACTAAAGTGTTTAATGTCTTAAATAAGCTTTAAGATAATTTCAAGGGAAAAACAAGGACAGAGATAATATTAATAATCATACATTCCATCCACAAGTAATGTGTAACTTTAGTACTGAATTATTGACTCAGTGGTGATGAACTTGAGGCTTACCCTGAACGTTAACCCTGGACCTGGGAACAGCTGGAACTTAACTGGTTACAGGGTTGGAGAGTCCAGGAAATTCAATTGATGTTTCCTTGAAAACAGATATCTATGCTGACAGTTTGACTCATCTGACAGGTATTTATTGCCACTTCTGTGTGTAGCACAAAAGGAGGTGCTGCTGGAAAGGGAAACCAACATCATATCATTAAATGTATGAAAGAGCATTGCTTATGAATGTAGCCTTTCTTAAGTACATTTCATTCCCAAATATTAAACATTTAAGCTATAGCTCAAATTATAAGGCTATCTTTTATGTTAAATTTGATTGTTTTCTCTTTGACCTAAAATTATAACAGAATCATCATAACCTTAAACTTCTTATTTTATGAATTGCATGGAAGGCTGAAATATCCATTGATATATAATATGTTGAAAATTCAGGGGAATTATATCCCCAAGTCCAATTTTTTGGTTATAGAAGGAAAATATTTACTCCATGATAAGGCTAACCGGCTATTTTGTTGGAAAACATCCTGGCAGAGGAAATGAAAACAATTTCTATGCTGTTGTACATTAAGATAGTTATAAATACTAAATAATTCCTACTGATTTGGCCTTTTCACACTACATAAAATTTTAGTTCACTTTCTTAGTTATACTATATTGTTTAGCTTGGTTACTGCAACTTCGCCTTATTCTCCAAATGTACTATGGTACTGATTCGTCATGTAAAATGATTTCAAAGCTTCCTTGTTATCTATCACTGAATCCAGGTCAGTGAGAAGATAAAATTGAACTTCAGTACAGGTGAAATACATACAGTGTGTCCAGGGAACAATCTGATTCTCCTTCCCTCTGAGGTCATCCCGTGGGGTGAACCTTGCAGTTCATTTCAAGTGTGTGTCTGTGCATGTGAGTGGCACTATCTCCTTCAGTAGTCTATATTATGAAAAAAATCAGTGATGCTATTTTAATAAAAAACAAAATGTTATAGTTAGTTTAGTAGTGACATACTCTTAGGACTTTTAAAGATTATTCCTGTATTTGAAATACATTGTAGAAATATGGTTTCTTTTCTGGAGTGTATTTTCGATTGACACTAGAGATGGATTTTTCAAATAGGATAGCACTTATAGTTCTTTAGATAGTCTGTAGTCTGTTTTACTCCAACCCTAGATCAAGGTTACATTGAGTAGATAATATTTTAGGGGAGAGAGTCAAGATGAGGAATAAAGGAGGAGGGGAGGAGAGGGGGAGGGGGAGGGGAAGAGAGGAGGGGAGGGGGGTGGGGGAGAGGGGGGGAGAGGGGGGGGGGGGGGGGGGGGGGAGGGGGGAGGAGAGGAGAGGGATTCTTGCCTAGTAATTACCTTGAATATTCTGTCTGTGGAAAAAAATGTAAAGAGAAGTGGAAATTGATAAAATGAATTAATTTCTTGTAAAATCACTTTCCACATTATTAGAACATTTGTTTTCAAATGTCAAGGCAATTGAAATAATTTTCCTGCGCATACTTCTTCAAATGAGCTGCAGCCCACAAAACATGACAGACATGGAGCATCTCAAAGACTTACGCTGAGCAAAACTGCACACACAACAGAAAACAGTTGTGCTTTTTATGATCTCTGGAGTTGTTTATGCATGGATTTGGGATAAATATATGTGACCAGACATTGGGAAGTATGGACAACAGAATCTCCAGCCATATTTATTTTGGATTGAGTGCACATGGAACATTGAAACCTACACAATATAGTTTATAGCATTAAATTGTAAGTAATTACAAGGAGATTAAGGGAAATGATGTTAGGGAATATGATTGCATATTTGCTTTCTGTTATACACCATTTTCCTTTATTTCCGCTCATCATTAATTACTTTTATTTTCTACTGTCGAAGAAAACCATTTAGAAAACCTTTCCCTCTTCCCTCCCTCCGCCCTCTGCTCCCTCCCTCCCTCCCTCCTTAGTCTCTCCTGCCCTCTCTTCCCCTTTCCCCTCCTGTCTTTTCCCCTCTCCCTTCCTCTCTCTCCCCTTTCTTCTTTTGACCTTCTTTTATCCAGATGTTTGATTTATTGTAAAACTTAATGCCACTTTAAACCCCATCCTTTCATTTTAAGCTTTAAATACTTGCCCTTTCCTGTCCATTTAATCTCTTTTACTTTCTCTTCAACTCTACCCTATCTGTAGTCAAAGGCAGCTAATTAGTCAGCATCCACAGAGATGGGAGAAAGGGTTGTGCTCCTTCCAAATGCCCTGCATCTCACTAATGAACTGCATTCAGAACTTTGCAGAGTCTGGTTTCACTCAGGGAATTTCCCTGCTTGTTAAGACCTTGGGTTGGTCCTGGCAGCCCAGGTTATTTGAATTCAGTTACTCTGAGCAGCCTGTTCTCATTTTTATATGAAAATAGACTTATCATTTGAGAAAATGATGCTAGTGTAAATGTGTGCTTGACACTGTTCAAAGGAACATGTAAGTACAGTCAGTAACATATACTGAGTAAAATTACTGGAAAGTGGGGTTTTATGTGCAAAAGTTGGCTGAACAATATACTTATTTATGATATATATATGATATATATATGATATATATATATATATATATATTTAACTGAAAACTAACCTACTCAAGTGACCCTTTCCTATATAAATGCTTAGGGCAAGTCTGGATTGTTATTCTCCTTGGCTCCTTAGAAGTGTTTGCAAGAGAATTTATGCAAGAGGTACTTGGATTTTCTGTCAGTTCGGCAGGTCTATGAGGAAAGTCTAGTTCATGTTTGTGTTGCAGGGTGAGCCAAACCGTCAAGTTTCCTGAGTTCCCAAGGACAATGTGAGCCATGAGTAAGAAGAGACAACTATGGCCATGCCAGTAGGCTCCAGCTAACCTTGAAAATTCAGGAACCTTTTCTAAGTCCTAAGTTAGAAGCCCACATAAGATTCCAGGGTGATGGAAATCAAAGATGGTGGAGAGGGCAAACCTAGGACTGATGGCCCAGCTCTAGAACTGCACTTGATGAACTAATGCATTCTTGGTAGAAACAATTAGCATAAAATGTGTTCTGCCAAATCAATGACTTAAATTCTTAGTAACACACAAGTGACTAGCTAAGTAGAGACGCTTGAATTACATAATTGCTGGAAGCTGTTTTTGTCTAGAGAGGAGCCTTTGTATCTACAACTTTTCATCCTTTTGATTTTTCATGGTTATCTAGACACAAATGACTAGCTATAAATAACATTTGTGCTGCTTATCAGTAACCACTTTACAGGAGGAACTAAATACCCTTTTAATTTGGAAACCAAGTTAGAACAAAGAATCATGTTAGTTGAAGTCCTTTCCTTGGGGGCTGTGACAGGTAAGAATGGTGACAGGATTTGGCACATGATAAGTAATTTGGGAATGCAGTGTAGCAAAGAGGTATTTTGATTTGCTTCCCTGATGATTTCTTGGCTGAAGTTCTTGGCACAATGGGAGAAAATCAAATTAATAGGAATATATGAAGTTTTAATATTTTATGTTAAAATACCATTTTAAAATTAGACTAGCTGGTTGTGGTGGTACACTCCGGTAGGATTTGCTGAAGGAGGAGGAGGCAGGAGGATCACAAGTTTGAAGCCAGCCCAGGCTGCACATTTGGGAAGTGGAGAGTTAGCTCAGTGATTAAAAATGCCAGCTGTTCTTCCAAAGGATCTGAGTTCGATTCCCACACCCATATGGCAGGTCACAGCTGTCTGTAAGTCCAGCTCCAGGAGATCTGAGATATATACATGCAGGCAAAACACTTATACACATAAAACAAAATAAAATTAGACTAAAAATGATCAAGTATGGTTTGAATCTACCAAGTAAAACCTATAATCAGATTCATGTACAATGATGCTCTATCTCCATCTCTGACTCAAAGGAGATAGATGGTGAGACTTGCTGAATCCAGTCAGCTGTTACCTTGCTGTAGAGAAAAATGGAACAATCAAGACTGAAATTGGCCCTTCACTTGAAGTTGCTGTCTATTGAGTTTTAGCTGCTCAAGGCTTTAACGTTTAGGTGAAAACACAGAGTATCTTTATTTTTAAAGGGCTGATACTGGGGTCGGGGCTGGAGGACTGGGAAGTGCTGTCTTTAGGTGATGAGAATGACCGTGAGTCTTCCCTGGGAAGCTCTGCCCCTGTGTGGATAACTTAGAGTGTCCCTGTGGAGCAGCACTGCCTACTGAGTGAGGGCCTGGCAGCTCTCCAGTATCTAGACCCCAAAGCTCTGAGTGGGGCTGAGTGTATCTACTCATAGCTGCTACAATGATGTTTATTTTATTCATAATTATCTAATGATTCTTACTCCCATTCTCTTTCAGTAGGTGGGTTCATGTACATGTGTGGATGTGAGTATGCTGAGGCCAGAGATTGATGTCGGGTACCTTCCTCAATCATTTCTCCACCTTGTTTTATGAGACAGTCTCTTATTGCAGTCTCTAGAGTTTGAGATTCGGTGCACAGCGAGCCCCAGGGCTCCATCCTTCTGTCTCTGCCTTGGGATTACAAGCACATAGCGGCTCCTCATGCTTGTGGGGAAAACACTTTGCCTATTGAGTGATCTCCCCAGCATTCTGCTTCTTGGCCTTTCTGAAGCAACTATTTTGGAACACGGGCTTTTGTATTAGAAAAGAAAACTCAGAAGCAATGTAACTTACTTAGCTCACATCATTTAAATAAAAAAATCAATCTAATGCTATATAGGGAGAATTAAAAGTCAACTGTCAGAATAATTGTCTTGCTAGAAGCAAACACTCATGGAGGAATTTACCACTGGACAAAAACAGCCTCATAGTTCCCAAGACACCCCCCGGAACTGTGTTGACCCCACTGTTAGAAGGCAGGCTTCGGAGGCTGTTTTCAGTGCCTTGTGAAGCCTTTTCTGTCTGGATAGATGTTTGTCTGACTTGGAAAAGCTGCAGGACTCCCTTCCCATGGCAATCACGTAGCCGCATCATATAAAGCGGATTAAGGCTCTTCCATACTCCCTATGAACCGCACAAGCCTCTCTCTGAGGCATCGTTGGCTGAGGGTCTGGTGGGCTAATTACGTCAGATGTACTTTGGGAGCCAAGTGTGAGTTGACACAGATGAAAGGGAAACTATTTTTGTTAGTAAGGGAATGACTTCTTCCTTCAAGTACCTTCTTCTAGAAGAACAGAATAATTCCCTTGCCTCTACACAAAGAGATTTTTAAGTCTTAGAGAAGATGAATTAATGCCTTTGGGGAAGATGATTCAGGGATATTTTATACACTTCTTCATTGCTCAGATGAGAGAAAGTGCATTGGATTGAGTGAATGAGACATTCTACTTGCTAAATGCTGCAAGGCCATTCTAACCTCAGACAAGTTGCTCATGTCTGAAACAAAGCCACGTGAGGACTATCTCCCTAAAATTCCTTCCAGTTCAGTTCAAACTACATATTCAAATTACGTCTCATTATTGGATGTGTGACACATAAATTTTCTTTCCTTGGCCCTTACTATATCTTATGTTAATGTCAGAATTTTTAAGATACTGTTACCATTATTTTTTATTAGAGAGGGAGCAGTGTTTTTTTTAGCATCCGTGTCTTTTAGAATCAGGTCTTTGAGAGCCAGAGGAAGCCTGAGGGACATTGAGTGAAACATATAAAGTTTGAAAATGAGGGAATGCAGCCTAGAGATGTGATTTTTTTTCCCAAGCTCACACACATAGTCAGTTGCACAATGGGAAAGCCCGGCTGACCGCTGAGAACAAATCTGTTGATAAGGCTCCTCACAGTATTTGTCATTATTTTGGACATTACCCAATACTAAGAACTAAATATCTGTTCTATCCAAATAAGATTGGTTTTATTGACTGGCAGGAAGGAACCAGGCATGTTGCAGGGCTGGAGACTCGATGTGGTTGGCTTCTCTGGGCTAACACATTCGTTATTCTTGTACTAACATCCAGTCAGAAGGCCTGTGGGTTTAATCGGGACAGTCATCACTGTAGAATTCTAAATAATAGTGCTATGCTCATTAGCCTTCATATTTGTAACACGTATAAAAGCAGGAACTCAGACTGGTTTCTTCAGTTGGTCTCAACATGACAAGAACCCTTCTGTCTTATGTCCTCTGTTCCAATTCCATTTCATTGGTGTGATGAAACACTAATGAAAAGCGGCTTAGGGGAGGAAAGGATTCTGATGGTATACCTTACACTCCACTTTTTTTTCTATTGTGCTTTGTGCTCACTTCCCCAGAAAGGTCTACTGGTCTACCTCCACTGGAATTGCTTAAGGAATTTGAACCTCTGATCCTCATGTCCTTTTAGGCCAGGTTATGTTTTTTTTTTTTTTTTTTTGTGTGTGTGTGTGTGTGTGTGTGTGTGTGTGTGTGTGTTTTACCTTTTTGGCTCTTTGCTCTTTTGGGGGGCTCACCACCCATTTACCAAATAAATACACACATGGAAGCTTATTCTTACTTATGAATGCCTGGCCTTAGCTTGGCTTGTTTCTAGCCAGCTTTTCTTAAATTATCCCATCTACCTTTTACCTCTGGGCTTTTTCCTTTTCTTACTTCTGTGTATCTTACTTTCACTCTCACTCTGAGACTGGCTGTGTGGCTCAGTGGCTGGCCTGTGGCATCCTCCTCTCCTCCTTTTCTTGCTCCTTGCTCCTCTATCTTTCTTTCCAGATTTCTCTTTCTCTTTATAGTCTCTCTGCCTCCCAGCCCCACCTATCCTTTCTCCTGCCTTGCTATTGGCTATTCAGCTCTTCATTAGATCAATCAGGTGTTTTAGACAGGCACAGTAATACAACTTCACAAAGTTAAACAAATGCAACATAAAATAATGCAACACATTTTTGCATCATTAAACCATATTCCATATCATAAACAAATGTAACACATCTTAAAATAATATTCTACAACAAGGGTATACCAGTACACTTTCCTATTTACTTTTAACACGTGATATAAGAGTTTTTAAAAATGCCCCAGTTACCGTGAAGGGAGAGCTATGTTTCTTTGTTCCCTTCGGTTGTAGAATCTCTGCCTCCTCAATGAAGAAGTGTCAGAAGTGTGACTCTTCTTGTTTACTGGTTTGTCGGTATGAATATCCAAAGTGACCAACAATTGTCATGGATTAATATTCAATAGGATTTTCTCCTAACTGCTTCAGTTCAATATTGTAAATTGATGGCATTTTTCTCTATTTTTTATTGAAAATATATTTTTTTCATATAATATATTCTGATCACATTTCCTTTTCCCCAACTCCCCCAAAATTCTCCCAACCTCTCCTACCATCCAAATCTCTACCCTTTCTGTCTCTACTTAGAAAACAATAGGCATCTAAAGAGTGAGAAGATAAACAAAAGCATACAAACTGGAGTAGGATACACAAACAAACAAGAGGAAGCCAAGTGTAAAACACATAGAGACATGGAGACAGACGTGTTTGTACGCACAGGAATCCCAGAAAATTCCAAAACCAGAAGGCATAATACATATGCAAAGGACCTGTAAGTTTAAAAGAAAAGGCCCCAACCGAACATTGTGTGACAAAGAACCTCCAAAATTGATGTTGAGTTCAGTTCCATTAGAGAGAATTCAGTTTTCATTTGCCAGTTTGATCGGCTGGAGCTAGAATCTGGGACAGGGAGTAGGGCTCATGTCCACTTCTCCTCCCTTCACTGAGACACCATCTAGCACAGATGTGTGTAGGCTCCGTGCATGCGGCCATCGCGTCTGTGAGTTCATATGTTTGTTGGTACTGCTGTGGCTAGAAGGCCTTGTTTCCTTGGCGTTCTCTATCCCCTCTGGCTCTTACAATCTTTGTCCCTCCTCTTCAGCAGCGTTCCCTGAGCCCTAAGTCCTAAGGGGAAGGATTTGATGGAAACATCCCATTAGGACTGATTGTTCCAAGGTCTCTCACTCTCTGTAGAGTGTCTGGCTGTGGGTCTCTGTATTTTTTCCCATTTGCTGCAGGAGGAAGCTTCTCTGATGGTGGCTGAGCAATGCATTGCTCTATGAACATAGCAGTCATTGACAGCAGTCATTTTTTGGCTATATTTAGCAGAACAGCTCAGGCGGCAAAGAACCTGGGGCCAAATAGGCCAGGGGCCTAGGGGAAAACTAACTGCTCACATTTTAATTCCTAAGTTCGTCTTTACTTAAGAACCAGAGCATGTACAGTCAGTCTAATAACGCTCTATAGAATGTTCCTTCAACTCCAAAAGGTTTGGTGGGTTTTCCTGCTATCTCCTCATCTAATATTACAAATGGTTTTCCTTGCTGAGTGATGTTCAAGAAAGTGAAGTTCAGCATTTCAGGGAAGGCCATGGGAAGCACTCTGGCACTGACCATACAGCTAATTATCTGAGTTTCTTTTATGATGAGCACACTTTATACCTCGAATCATTATGGAAGAAGTCAGTTTCCTGGGTTGTGCTGCCTAACCCAATAGCCTCTACCCAATTACACGCTCTGAGCCTTGCTCTCAGAGGCTCCCAGCTCCCATCATTCTTCACTACCCTCAGTAATCTGCCCCTGCATCCACTTACTGAGTGCTCATCAGGAGAAACCTCTCATATAAACTTCATTGACTTTCCCAAAGCAGGACCATGAAGGCTCTTCTTGAATGAAAGCACAGACTCAGTGAAGTGACTTGACTTATTCCTCTTTACTCAGTTACTAACAGGGCTTGGGAATGCTTTATTTGACCTCATAACTGACCCTCCTGGCCCCAATGTCAGATTCATTCAGCATCAAAGTGTACATTATAGTGGAAATGGCTTCCAATGTATACATATCAAAGTCCTGTTGAAGTAGGTTAGAACTCTAGGGGAACCAAATGGAGTGTATAGCTCAGTAAGCAAGAAAAGCTACAAGAAGGAGTACTGGGCTCACCCAGCAGGGCTTGGCAACAAGAGCTACAGCTGTGGAGGCACAAAGATTCTGAGGGTTGTTCCTGCGTCAGACTCTTTGGGGTCATGCTTGATGACCCCATCTAACAGGAATTCTGAACGTATCATGCTGTCTGTATGGTCAATGCTGTGACAGTTTAGGTTTTCAAGTGTTGGACCAAGATGACTGATCCAGGCTAAGGAAGATGGATGTTGACAGGTGCACATCATCTTCAGTGATTTTCTTTATGAAGTCCACGCTTAGAATGATGAGTGGGCACTTGCTGTGTTTATTTATAGTGTCCCGACTCCAGCAGCGATTAAAATGTGAGAGACCAGCAGGAAGACAGCTTCAGGCTGTGCTGACCTTCCATCCAGTTAGAACAGTTTGTTTATTGAGTCAATGGATATTAGGGTTATTAGTCCTCATTAAAACATTGATAGATTACGCTTGTCTCTACCCGTTTGTCCCTAAGGCAGTGGTGGTGATGCCACTGAACATTATTACATTGTGGCATTCAACAGCAAAGATACACTCCCCTACACAGAGAGTCAATCTCAGGTTAAAATGTTTGTTTCTAAGAGCTGAATCTCTTAGAACAACCCAAATCCGTTACAAAAACGCAATTCATGTGGCTTTTTGGTTGTTAGAAATATCATTTCTACGGGCGTTGGTGGCGCACGCCTTTAATCCCAGCACTCGGGAGGCAGAGGCAGGCGGATCTCTGTGAGTTCGAGGCCAGCCTGGGCTACCAAGTGAGCTCCAGGAAAGGCGCAAAGCTACACAGAGAAACCCTGTCTCGAAAAAAACCAAAAAAAAAAAAAAAAAAAGAAAGAAATATCATTTCTAGGCTCTAAGCGGTCTCTTTTTGCCACATTTTCAATTTTATATTCTTTATATTACAAAATTGGTTTCAATAGCAGATACATGTTTTATATTTTTAAGTAGTTTGTCTGATTATACACATACTTGTGTATCAGTAGGAAAATATAAACTTAAAAAAAAGTAGCATGGAGCTGGAGAGATGGTTCAAGTATTTCTTAAGAGTTCTTGCTGCTCAATCGTGGGGAACTGAGTTCAGATCTCAGCACCCATTTAACAGGACAGGCATTGCAACAAATATCTGTAACGTCAGCACATGGGATCTGATGTCGTCTTCTGATCTCCACATGTGCTCCTCACTCATGTGCGCATAAACTCACACCCACACATACACTCACATACACAGACACACACACACACACACACACACACACACACACACACAGACACACACACACACACACAAATCTTAAAAATAATCACTCAGGGAAGTCATTATAAATGATTGCTTCATTTCTTAGTCTTGTAATACATATTTGTCAAATGTTCTACACACAAGAGAACCATATGGAAGCTTATTTAGTTTACTATCTGTGTGGTTTTTGAGACAGATTCTCTCTATTTAGCCCACCCCAGGCTGGAGCTTGACCTGTAGCCTAGGATTACCCTAAACTTGCAATTCCCTAACTCTGAACCTTCCAAGTCTTTGGGTTATAGGTGTCTGCCACCATCCTGATGTCTGGAACTTCATTGCATGTGCACATATTACTTTAATATAATATATAATATCTATTGCATATTTTAGTTGGGCTTATGGAACATTTTCCATTTCCACTTACCATTGCCTTATAAGATTTCTATTAATATTAATATAATAAAAATTTAACTATTGCTTCATTGTAAATGAATGCATAATATTATTAAATGTTTTAAACCTCATGTTACTGTTTTTGTGAAATAGTGGATTAATCACTGCTGACTCTTGTTTTAATTTGTCTGTAAATTCTTATGTTTGCATCTTAAAATTTCTATTATTTTTCTTTAGGTTTATTTCTTGTCAACAAGACTAATTAGACTGAAGTTGTACACAGCTTTACTTTTTTATTGTAAGAGTAAATTGCATGATTCTTAGGAGAATAATTAGGTGTTATTAATCAGTTATATATACTTACTATTATATTATAATATACATGTATATATCACTAATCCCTTCCTCCCAGTTGTTACTATGTTTATGTATGCATACATATATATGTGTATATACCTATTCATATATAGTGACTTATCTTTCAGGCAGATTCTAAATATCAACTGGTTGTTTATTGCGATTTTATTAATCAAATCTGCTGAAATTTTTATGGCATTTCACATAGTTTACAGGATCTTTTAAAGTTTTGTTTTATATTTGTGAGTTTTTCCCTCAATGTATGGGTGTGCACTTCGTGCATGTAGTGTCCAGAAGAAGCAGTCAGATGCCCTGGGGCTGTGGTTTTAAGTGGTCTTGAGCTGCCAGATGAGTGCTACAAGAGAGGCTGGTGATCTTAACCACTGTGCATCTCTATAGTCGCTCATGGGAATATTTCTGATGATATATTAAATTTTTAACTGTGTTAGTTTGCTATATTACTTTCAGTCTGTGCATTTGTGAACAAAGCCCCCATGTATAATCTTACAGCTGGGTTTCTGACACATTGATCATTGCTTCCTGAAAATAAATTTGTAGAAAAGAAATTTATGAGACAAGAGATATATGAAATATAAATATTTTGGTTGAAAATAGAAAGATATGTTTGTTTTCCATGCTTTCTTGAGCTATTTTGTGACTTTTATTGTTTTGGGATGCTGTTTATTACTTTGTACTGAAGTGAAATACTTATGTACCATTTTTGTTACTGTTTTTCTTTAAAAACATTGTTAGGGGACAACACAGTGGGAAAAGTGCTTGCCAAGCAAGTGTGAGGAACCCATTGAAAGCTTCCTACAGTGATGTGCACCAGTAGCCCCAGCGCTGGGAGATGGGAGATTTCTGGGCTTGCCTACCAGATGGTCTAGCTGAGCACTGAACTCTGGTTCAATGAGATGCCCTGTCAAAAACTAAGACAGAGAAACACTTAATCATTTAATATTGACTTCTGGCTTCCACTCACACACATACACAGGCAAGCATACTTGCTTACACAGGTGTGCATATATACCTACTACATACAGTAAATTTTTAAGAGCAAATTCTTTAAAAAAATTTAATATAATATTTTTGAGAATTTAATGCAATGTATTTTTATCATATTCACCCTCATTGTTCCCCCCTCCCATCCTAGGTCCCCACTCTCCACCTCCTTGTCCTTTCCCAATTCTGTAGGCTCTTTTTTCTTGTCTTAATAAGCCACTGAGGCAAGTCTGTGCTGCTCCTCTACTCATGGGTGTGGCCATCCTCTGGAACATGGTAAACCTACCTGAAAGAAAAGTGATTGTCTCTCCCTCAGTCACCATCAACTGTCAATAGATCCTCAGTAAGGGGGGTGGGACTCAAGAGCACTTCTCCCTCCATGCTACACTGTTGGTTGGCTTGATTTTGTGCCAGTCTCGTGCAGGCGATTATGGCTGCTATGGGTTCAAGAAGACACAGTTCTGCTCTAGGCCTCTCCCAGCTCTAGCTCTACAGTCTTTGCACCCTGTCTTCCCCAGTGGTTCGTAAGTCTCGGCAGAGGCGATTGAGCTGTCTCATTTGTGCCTGAGCACTCCACTAACACTTAGAGATGATGACCAGCATAACATTGTTGTTTTCTTTCTGTCTACGTGCTTGTTAACGCAAGAGGGAAGCTTTGATGAGGGGATTTCAGTGTCTGAGAAACGGCTGAATATCCCATCTGTCACCCTTGCATTACCCTAGTTTGTACATGCTTACCGGGTATTGGAAAGGAACGGCTTAATACAGGCCCAGAAAAAAAAAAAAAAACAATGACCCAGGGCTAGGTGGGACCTTGCTTGAGCATCAGCTAAGAGACTGTCAAGGGATATGGCTGCTCTAGGAACAGAGATGGCGAGGAGTAGCCAGGACCAAAAGATAGCTGAGCAGCTGGGCTTGGAAGTCAAGACTTCTGGGGAGTGTGGGACATGCCAAGTGACTTCCATCATCCTGGCATGGATGTTCTAGATGTAGCAAAGAGGACAATCACCACTGGTGAGTGCATGTCTCCTCTTACATGCTTTCTCCTCAGGCCCACAGGGAACCTGACCTGTGAGCCAGGTGGATTCCTAGAGAGAGAGTTAGAGCCACAGAGATCAGCTCAAAACAACCTATGATATCCATCTTCTTATGTTGGTTATTTCTCACATTTTTGGACTATCAGGAAATACTTTTTCAAGATAATTAATTCACTTGAGCAAAAATTAAAAATAATTATTTCTTTTTTCTAATGTAGCCCATAGTCTTCTGTTTTAATATTATATTTTATTTTTAATTATGTATACAGGGAGTGGGGGCTTATATGGGTATGTGTATGTGAGTGCAGGTGCCCTCAGAGGCCAGAGATGTCAGGATCCTTGGAGCTAGCCTTACAGGCAGATGTGAACCTGCTGAGCAGTTCTGGGAACTTATCTTTGGTCCTCTGCAAGGACAGTATGAGCTGCTAGCTCCCTAGCCCCGCTGCTTAGGAGCACAAATCTTCACTTACTGAACATTTCCACTTCAGCGGGTTTGTTTCAAATCTGATGACTGTGATAACAGTTGCTGTAGAAAGTCAGAAACACATAACTCACAATTAAAATGGTCCCCATAAATCTCAAGTCTATTAATTGTTCTTTATTAAGACAAAAGAAAAGTTAAATGTTGAATATGATTACTTCAGCAAGTGAGATAGTTTCAAAAACACACAATCCAGTATCAAAAACAATTATTACATGAACAGTAACTCATTGCCTATACTAAATGTCAATGTAATCTGTTATTAAATCCATCACCCCCTATTTTCCATCTTTCCTTTTCCTTCTGGACTTTCATTTTCTACATTAAAATGTATAATTATAACTTCCCTTTTACTTCCTGTTCTGAAAGATAAGTGAAATCAGAACTGTTTCATTATCGTCCAGGCTACAGACTTTTTCTTGATTAGCGTAACTTAGCAATGACAGCATTTTATAATTCTTAGTAGTTTTAAAAAGCTTTCTCATCTTTTTGTCTAACTTGACCTTTTAGCAGATAAACATGATAGATGTTAAACATCTCAGGAGAATAAAGAGAGATGGAATGGCTTGCCCGATGACTTCCGGTCTAGAAAAACATCCATTGGTCCTTCACACCTTTCTTGTTATCTCTATCAATGTTCTTAATGTCTTCTAATTACTCATTTTCCAAATTGAATTTTCTCCTTATCCTGATCATTTGTTTCAATACAGGACCTCAAACGTGTTCCAATATCTTTTTAACCCTTAATGAAACAGCAATCAAGACATTCATTAAATGTTTTAGATGAATTAAGGACCTCACATTATTGCTGTTGTTTGAGTCAGGCATCTCACTATAAAGAGGTCTCACTATGAGACTCCTAATCCTCTTGCCTCAGCTTCCTGAATCCTGGGAATGAAAATGTATGTCACCAAACCTACCCTGTTAGCAATATAAAAACTTCTATGTGCAAAGTTTTCTTGTCGTTTCCTCTTGGATTTGGAGTTATAAGATTATTCTACCTGCTGTAATTAAAGAAGCACAAAAATCTCACTTATCATTTCTATAGGAGTTCAGTGTGCATGCTTGCATACGTGTGTGTGTGTGTGTGTGTGTGTGTGTGTGTGTGTGTGTGT
>CABHPP010110276.1:0-23806 GCA_902168425.1 Peromyscus attwateri
CCTGGCTCTCGAGAGACCTGCAGCTCGGGCGCATCTGGCTCCCTTCCTCTGTTAGGCTGATTCCTTGTGGAGAGTCGTGAAGCTTCACGGCTTGACGCCATCTAGGGAGATGACAGCATGGCTGCAGTAAGGCTCTGGACTGAACCTAGCGCATAGGACGCCCACTTTATTGAAGCCCGAGTGGAAAGCTAAGTGAGAGAGCCCTGTGAAAGTCTGTGGGGTCAAGCATCTTATCTGATCGCGCCCTTTCTTAGGAAAAGCCGCTTAGAGTAGACATTCAGATGTGCTTATAAGAGAGAACCAATTTTAGTCAAGTGAGAAGAACTGAGGGTAGGACCGAGGTTGCAGGAGAGGCAGCAAACAGTGGCAGTTGGTTTTCTGTGTGCTGTAAGTTGAGCTCCCAGTTGGCTCTAGCTGTGGCGCGCTGTTCTTCCGCATATAAGGCTTTCTGTTTGTTTGTTTGGTCAATCTAGAGCAGTCTAGATACTTAGCGTTAAAATGGAACCATTTAGTGTGAGAACTTTAAAAACTGCCGAGGGTAAAACAAAACCCGAAAAGTTCATTTTCCCGAGACACGATTCTCTGCTTCATCTGTCCTGCTGAGAGAGTGGCTAGGTTTAAATGAAGTACTACTGTATTTTATTGGCAAACTCGTGGGTCCTTTTGTTCATGTTCGTAAGGTAACCTTTGCTTTTAGACTTAAGAAACCAGTTATTTAATATTGGCCACTCCCCACTGCAGTCAAGTAGGTGAAAAGTTTGCATTATTGAAAGAAGTAAGTCGGAGGCTGAGTTTACAGGATAAATAAGTGTCTTTGGAGCAATAGTTATACCAAAATGGCTTTATAAACCTGGCGGTAGGCAGTGTTATGTCCTAGGACTTTTCTTGAGAGATAACTTGACTTTTTATTCTTTCTGTATGTAGTCCTTGAGTTTGGGGAGATTAGATATACCCGAATCCACGGGACAGACCAATGACACAGTTGAGTGTTGTAAAATATTATTTTAAGGTGTGTTACTTTTGTTTATGTTGCATTTGTTTAACTCTGTGAAGCTGTGTTACTATGCCTGTGTAAAACACCTGATGGTCTAGTAAAGAACTGGATGGCCAATAGCAAGGCAGGAGAAAGGTAAGGCAGGGCTGGCAGACAGAGAGGATATATAGGAGAAATCTGGGAGGAGGAGAAAAAAAAAAAGAGAGATGGAGGAGTGAGGAGATCTAGCAGCCAGAGAAGGAGGAGGACTCCAGGGGCCAGCCACCCAGCTACACAGCATGTCATGGAGTAAGGGTAAGATTTCCAGAAGTAAGAAAACAGGAAAAGCCCTGAGGCAAAAGGTACAAAAGTTAAGGAAATAAGGCAAGCTAAGACCAGGCATTCAAAATAAGCCTCCATGTGTGATGGGTCCCCAACAAAAGAGTAAAATACCAATAACAACAGTTGAGGGTGTATATTAGTCAAAATTCTCTAGAGTACCAGAACTTATAGAATGAATTAATCTCTCTCTCTCTCATACACTGTGGTCCAGCTAGCCCAACAATGGCTGTGGAGTCTCACCCAAAAATCCGCTAGCAAGGGTGAGAGCAAGCAAGCAAAGAGAGTTTCCTTCTTCCATGTTCCTTACATAGGCTGCCAACAGACGGTGTGGTCCATATTAAAGGTGGATCTTCTCATCTCAAAAGATACAGATTAAAGGTTTATCTTCCCACCTCAGAAATCCAGATTAAAAGTGGGTCTTCCACTTCAAATAATTTAAGAAAAAAATCCAGCCGGGCAGTGGTAGCGCACGTCTTTAATCCCAGCACTCGGGAGGCAGAGCCAGGCGGATCTCTGTGAGTTTGAGGCCAGCCTGGTCTACAGAGCTAGATCCAGGAAAGGCGCAAAGCTACACAGAGAAACCCTGTCTCGAAAAACCAAAAAAAAAAAAAAAAAATCCCTCACAGGTTTGCCCAGTCGTTTGGGTTTTAATGAATTCCAGATGTAGTCAAGATGACAACCAAGAATAGCCATCACAGGGTGTTTGGAGGCCCAGTTACTCTCATTGGACTGGAGAAGAAGTTTGCTAAGGCATTCTGGGAAAGGAGCATTTTTTTTCTTTCCTTTTTGAATATGGGTATGGACAGCAGTGCTTCAGTCTTCTTGCTCCCCAGAGGAGAAACTGTCTCAGCAGTGATGAGGCAGACCGGAAGAAATCAGAAATCAGGTCTTCTGTGAATGTTAGGACTATCATCTTTCAGTGTATGTGTGTATCTGTGTGTGTGTGAGAGAGAGAAAGGGAGGGAGAAAGAATGTGGTGGTGGTTGAACCCAGTGCCTCAACATGTTAACCAAATGCTTTGCCACTGTACCACACTTCAGCCCCAGTCTTCAGTTTTGGATTTCTCAGTTTCTAGAGTCAGTGTTTAAAGCTGGGCATAATTTTAGCTACTTGTAGCTTCAGCATTGTGTCTTTGAGTGTCAGCAGTGTGATCATGGCCTGTGAGTTTGCCTATCTGGGGACCAGCTGCCTTCTCTGTAAAGCAGGGACACTAATGATATTCTTGGGAATGACTTCACATGAGTCCGAGTCCAAATTAGCATCCAGAAGCATTAATGGGACTGAATTATATTTTATATTTTATGTCAACAGCAAATTCTTCATTTGTCAACAGTCTTTTTAATGAAATGATTGGCTTTTACGTTTGGAACAAGCATAGGACAAATTGGTGGGATTTGTTACCTGATCACAGGGGCACTTTTGATAAATGAGGCTGGTCTAAGCAGCTGTGAAGCCAGTGTTCCCATTTGCCCTGTGGAGCCAGTCCAGGAAAGACCCGTGGTCCACACACAGAGTTGGGCCTGACTTAAGAATCTTAAAATCTGTCAGCACAGGCTTGCTGTCCCCTCCCCCACATTGTCTGTGCTCTTCCCTAGGATAGAACCTGACCAACATAGTTTCTAAAGCAGCTGTGTGACTTGCAGTCAGTGAATGCACAGCTGTGTCTTGACTTCACTGTCACCTGAACCACATCTGTTTCTTCCAGACTCTTGACCTTGGCAGGCCCATCTGAGTTCTGGTGGACCAGGGTGAGCTAGGGCTGTGTTTCTCTGAGCTCATTTAGGGACTGGACTGTGTGGAGACTATGGGAGAACACTGAAGAAGCACACTCAACAGAACCAGGTAGTCTTTTATAAAAATCCGTGCTTTGCCTTCTCTATTGCCAAAGAATGGGATGTAGACACCTGGGAATGTGGCTTCTGTAGACATTACATGGAAGTACCCACGGTGGTGCCACTGTTTGCCTAAGAAGGTTGTAACAATTGCTGTTGACTAAGTCTCAGGTGTGTCTTTTCCCATCTCTGCTATCAGCAACGTGAACTGGTGGGACAGGTCACACGTGCTTACAGAGCCTCTGTGTGGTCAAAATGGGATATCTATACTTATCAGTAGTTGCAAAGTACAAGAAACCACTTTTGGTTAATTTAAGCCAAAACGTCTTTATGGGAAGGCTGCTAGCAGAGTCAACAGCAGGCATTAGGAAGGTGATTCCTGGAGTCGGGGAATAAGAACTGGACAGAATTGCGTAAAGAGCTGGGTGCTGGGTGCGCTGGTTGGTTAGTTTTTTGTTTGTTTTTGTTGTCAGCTTGATGCTTGATATAAGCTAAGGTCCAAGTTCAAGGGAGAAAATGCCTCCATAAGATTGCCGCATAGGAGGCTGGAGAGATGGCTTAGTGGTTCAGAGCACTTGAAGACCTGGGTTTGGAAAGCTCACAAGCACCTGTAACTGCAGTTTCAGGAGCTCTGATACCCTTTTCTGGGCACCAGGCACACAAATCTTGCATAGACACACATGCAGGCAAAACACTCACACACATAAGGTAAAATAAAACAAAATAGCATGTAAAGAAATATATTGGCTCGTAAGCAAGTCATGGGGGGCTTAACATGGGAGGACCTAGCCCACTATAGATGGCATTGCTCCTGGACAAGTGATCCTGAGTTGTGTAAAAGAGCAGGCTGAGCAAGCCATGGGGAACAATCCATTAAGCATGTGCTCCCATGGTCTCTGCTGATCCTGCCTACAGGTTTGTTTCTTGAATTCCTGCCTTGACTTCCCTTCATGATGTACTATATAAGCTGTAAGATGAAACAAACCCTTTTGTCTCCCACATTGCTTTTGGTCATGGTATTTGTCACAGTAATAGAAAGCAAACTAGAATAGAATGCAATGGGATGATGTAGACGAATTGCTAAATGGCCTTATAAATGAAATACACAGAAGCCAACTATTGGGGTGAATGTTGAAAGATCAGAGAGACAGAACAAGCCACATCCAACCTCACCTTGCCAACTTCTCAGCTGATCTTGTTTCCTCAAACTGGAAGCCTCTGGGTCCTCATCTGAATGGATCTCAGCTCAACTGCTGCTAAAAGCCTAAAAGCTTAAAAAGCTAAAAGCCTCTAGTTCCTGGTCCTCGTGCCTTATATACCTTTCTGCTTCCTGCCATCACTTCCTGAGATTAAAGGCGTGTTTCTTTCCCAAGCAAGACATGAGATCTCAAGTGCTGGGATTAAAGGTGTGTGTCACCATGCCTGGCTATTTCCAATGTGGCCTTGAACTCACAGAGATCCGGATGGATCTCTGCCTCTGGAATGCTAGGATTAAAGTCATGTGCTACCACTGCCTAACCTCTATGTTTAATATAGTGGCTCTTCTGTTCTCTGACCCCCAGATAAGTTTATTGGGATGCATAATGTAGCAGGAATCTTAGAAGGTCTTATTAATAAAAACAAACCTGGCCGGGTGGTGGTGGCGCACGCCTTTAATCCCAGCACTCGGGAGGCAGAGCCAGGCGGAGTGAGTTCGAGGCTGGCCTGGTCTACAAAGTGAGTTCCAGGAAAGGCGCAAAGCTGCACAGAGAAACCCTGTCTCGAAAAACAAAAAAAAAACCAAAAACAAACAAACAAACAAACAAACAAAACCCCCAAAAAACCTGAAGCCAGGTATTGGGGTGAATACTGGAAGATCAGAGAAATAGAACAAGCCCCAGCTAACCTCACCTTGCCTATTCCTCAGCTGATCCTGTTTCCTCAGACTGGAAGCCTTTGAGTCCTCATCCAAATGAATCTCAGCTGAACTGCTGCTAAAAGCCTAAAAGCTTAACCAACCTAGTTCCTGTTTTTCAAGCCTTATATACCTTTCTGCTTTCTGCCATCACTTCCTGGGATTAAAGGCGTGACTCACCATGCTTGGCTATTTCTAGTGTGGCTTTGAACTCACAGAGATCCAGATGGATCTCTGCCTCCAGAAGGCTAGGATTAAAAGTGTGAGTGCCACCATTTTCTGGCCTCTGTCTGTCTAGTGGCTGTTCTGTTCTCTGACCCCAGATAAATTTATTAGGATGCACAATATATTGGGGGACACAATATATCACCACAGCATAATATATCAACCACAGGATAAGGGATCTGTGAGCAATTTCTAGCCTCTGGGATTCACCACTCAAGTTAGATTCCTGGGAAATGGAGTTAGATTGACCCAGTTCCAGCCATATTCCATTCAGCTGCTAGGCAGTCCAACCAGAACCACTTGAGGGAACAATTCTTGCAGAAATAGATAAAGGAGCTATCCCCAAAGGATAGGGAAAGGGATTCAGGTAAGGCAAAAAGAACTGAGGCCCATAAACTTAGGAATTTTGGTGTAGCTGTGAGCACAAACAGGAGCAGAGGAAAAGATCGCATGAGCAGTGAGAGGAGGACTGGAATAAGATGTCTGTGCACTATCACACATACACTCTGAGATGCATGTTTACATATGTGCACAGTGTGGTGCACAGCTGCATCGTTCATATTGTGTAAATGCACATACAGTCACAGGGTTTCTCATTCTTTATTGTGGCAGATTATACCTTCCAAAATTGGTCACAAACACATTTTTCAGTTGCACTCACTTTCCAAGAACCTTGTCTTGTACTGCTAAGGATGTTTTGAGTCTCTTCTCAAAGATATACTTTAAAAGATTCCAGGAAAGGCGCAAAGCTACACAGAGAAACCCTGTCTCGAAAAACCAAAAAAAAAAAGAAAAAAAAAAAAAAAGATTTATTTACTTTCATTTTGTGTGTATCTGTGTTTTGCTTGCATGTATGTCTGCATTGTGTGCAATTCAGTGCCCATGGAAACCAAAAGCCATCAGAATCACTGAAACTGGAATTAGGGATGGTTGTGAACCAGTATGTGCTAGGAATCAAACCTAAGTTCTCTGGAAGAGCAGCCAGTGCTCTTAACTGCTGAGCCTTTCATCTCTCCAGTCCTTCTTTTGTCATATTTATTGGCTTATTTCTGGGTTCCTTCTTTTATTCTATTGGTTTGCATGTATTTTTATGGTAGATAATTTTTTTTAAAAAAATTATCTTCATTTATGTGTATGGGTGTTTTCCTGCATATATTTCTGTATACCATGTGTGTGCCTGGTGCCTGTGGAGGCTGGAAGAGGTCATTGGATCCCCTGGAACTGGAGTTACAGATGATGGTGAGCTACCATGTGGGTGCTTGGAATTGAACTTGGGTTCAATCCAGAAGAGCAACAAGTACTCTTAATCACTGAGCCATCTCTCTGGCACCAAAGAGTATGTTTTTAATGACTATAGCGCTGTACTATAGTTTAAAACTAGGTATTGTGGTATCTCCAGCATGGCTCTGTCTGCCTAGTATTACTTTGGTGTGTGTGTGTGGGTGTGTGTGTGTGTGTACTTCCAAATGAATTTTAGGATTTTTTTCTGATTCTATGAAGAATGTTGCTGGGCATGGTGGCACACCTATAATTCCAGAACTCAGCAGGCTGAGGCAGGTGGTTCTCTACAAGGTCAGTTTGGTCCACAAATCAAGTTCTTGGCTAGCCAGGGCTACATAGTGAGTCCCTGTCTCAAAAGAAAAATGTCATTGGAATTTTGATAAGTATTATAGACCTTGTAAATCACTTTTGGTAAAATAGCCGTATCTATAATATTAATTCTGCTGATCTATGGGATGGGGGGCTTTGCATCTTCTTCTAGAGTCTGCACTTTCTTTCTTCAATGCTTAAAGTTTTCATTGTAAAAATCTTTCATTTCTGTGTTTATTATTTTTAATTTCTTACTCAGCATATTAGTTTTTGGTAATAAATTTTGGTATGTTAGTTCTGTATGCTGCTGCTGTACATAAAGTGTTCTCTTATAGAGTCTTTAGTTTTTTGTTTGTTGGTCCATGATGTAGGTGAATTTTTCTGTCCTGCCAGCTGCTCCCCAAATAACCACACAGAGACTTATTATTAATTATAAATGCTCGACTGATAGCTTAGGCTTGTCTCCAGTCAGCTCTTACAACTTAAATTAATACATTTCTATTAATCTATGTGCTGCCCCGAGGCTCATTTACCTCATCTATGAACTTTCCATGTTGCTTCTTCCACATCTGGATCAAGACTCTCATGACTCCCTAACTCTGCCCTTCTCCCCAGCATTCTCTCTGCCCTGAAAATCCTGCCTTGCTATCGAATAATCAGCTTTTTATTAACAGTGAGAGCAATACATCTTCACAGTGTACAGAAGGATTATTCCACAGCATCATGGAGAAGGAGAGGTGAAATGGCTTAGTGATTAAGCACACTAGCTGCTTTTCCAGAGGACTAGGGTTTGATTCCCAGCACCCATATGGCAGCTCACAACCATCTGTAACTTAGGTTCCAGGGAATCTGATGCTCTCTTCTGTGCTGTGCAGTCACCAGACACTCACACAGTGCACAGACATACACAGGGAAAACACCTAGCACATAAAGAGTTAAATCAAAATTAAAAAACAAAAAAATAGTGTAGGATCATATATTTTCACAAGGATAGTTTGATTTTTTTTCTTTCCTATTTATAATCTTTTTCTCCCTTGTCTTATTGCTTTAGTGAGGACTTCAATCATTATATTGAACTGAATGAGCAGAGTGGACGTCCTTGTCCCGTTCTTACTTTAGAAGATTTGACTTAGTTTTCCCCCATGAGTATAATGTTGGCTGTGTGTTTGTAGTATGTAGCCTGCATTAGGGGGAGGTATTTTCCCTGTATTCTGAGTTCCTCATTTCTTTTATCATGAAGAGGTATTGAACTTTGATGTCAAATATTTCATTCTGTCATACATTTGTGGCCAGGAACTTTCTTTCTCTTAGTGGTGACATTGCTTATGACCCTTCCTATGGATCAGGCAGGCCTATTTGACTATGTGATTGTCCTACTGACAACACTTGGGGACATTCTTGCTTCTCTGTTTCTTAGAAATTTCTGTTAATTAATGTGTGTGAAGTGCCTGGATCTTAGTTTGGACTCTTTTATTTAATTTTTAAAAAAGATTTATTTGTTTTGTCTTTGAATTTTTTTTCTACCTTTATGTGTATGTACATTCCTTATGTGCCTGGTGCCTACGGAGGCTAGAAGAGGTTGTCAGTGCCTTGGAACTAGAGTTATGGAAAACTGTAAGTTGGTGGTTCTCAATCTTCCTAATGCTGCGATGCTTTAATACAGTTCTTCATGTTGTGGAGACCCTCAACCATAACATTACTTTAGTTGCTACTTCATAACTATAATTTCACTACTGTTATGAAACCACAATGTAAATATTTTTAGAAATAGAGGTCTACCAATGGGGTCTTGACCCACAGGTTAAAAACCACTGCTGTAAGCTGTCATGTGGGTGCTGGGAATAGAACCTAGGTCTTCTGCAAGATGCTAAACCATCTCTTCAATCCCTACTTTGATTAAAAAAAAATCTATTGAGGGGGAGGCAGGAAAAGGTGCCTGTGTGCCATGGAGTATGTGTAGAAGTCTGGATAACTTAAGGGAGTTAATTCCCCCTTCCATGATACGGGTTCGGGGGATTGAACCATGTCATCAGGCTTGGTGACAAGTACCCTTACTTGCTGCGGGCTGCAGGAATATATCATAAGAACTCAGCCGGTTATGGCAAAGTCACTACCTGGAGGAATCAAGGATTTCCTCCAGAGGAAGCCAAATTCCAAGGAGCTTTTGGTGTTACTTGGCTTGTTATTTATCAGCTGTCTTCTGTTATGAAAATCATGTGTGCCTTCATAGTTTTCCCAACTGACTTTTCCCTAAGAAGGGCTAACAGTGTGGACTGATCACTCTCTGGACATACACATTCCAGGTATTTGGAGAACAGCCTCAGGAAAGGCTTTCTCTGGAATCAGATATCTCCCTTAGCCACTTTCAAGGACTAGCAGTAATAACAGTCCGCATGCAAGTCTCCTGATTTAAGATAAATTCCACAAGGAGACACCGCCTAGGTCAAGTGGACCTTAAGTAATAGCTTTACACAATTTAGCTCGGACCCTCCTTTCTTACAGCCTTACTAACTTTATAGACCTTTAACTCCTTACCTAACCACTTCTAGGAATATTTAGATAACTTTCTGTGCTGACAGTTATGCTCAGCCAGAACCCCAGTTCAAGCCTCCCTGTAATTATCATCATTGGCAGCATCCGGCCAGGTCAATCCCCAGATGGAGGAAAGTACCTTATTAGAGATACCTCTGTACTTAAGAACAGACTTAAGCATCCAGGCTACCCATTTGAGAAGGCCTGGCGGATGTGCCAATTAAGCTTTACTTCCTCCTTTCCCAAACCTTACCTCTAGCTCCAGATCTCCCTTTAACTATCACCAGAGGCATCTAGCTGTACACAGGTTGCCTAGCGACTGAGCACACTTTCCCTGACCCTTCAGAAAAAATGGCAGATAGCTTGGACAGATAGGAGCCACAGGAAAAAAGAAGACAGTTTTATTTTCTCCCATTGACCTAGCAACTTACAGATTCTTTTTTTTTGTTTTGTTTTGTTTTTTGTTTTTTTCGAGACAGGGTTTCTCTGTGTAGCTTTGCGCCTTTCCTGGAACTCGCTTGGGAGACCAGGCTGGCCTTGAACTCACAGAGATCCGCCTGCCTCTGCCTCCCGAGTGCTGGGATTAAAGGCGTGTGCCACCACCGCCTGGCCAGATTCTTAACATTTTCTCCTAATCACGTTTAAGACTATAGTTGAGCACATAAGATTCCCTCTTCTTAGATATTACCCAAATTTAGCCTTTAGTTAATTCATTTTCCCATTGGTCACTTCCCTTCGGGGTTGCAAATGATAATTAACGGTTATTGCCTCTTAATGTGATTCTTATCACCCCTCCGTTTGACCCTGGAAGCCTGGCTTTATATACCAGGACTTTCAGGGCACAAGGGACGGAGAAGAGAAAAGCAAATGGAAGAACTAGACGGGTAAGAACTTGAGAGGAACAAACTGAGATGGGGAAGAACTAGATTGAAGGGCTAGAAGAGAGTACTAGAGGAATGAGATGGGAGATGAGGAAGAGCCAGATGGGGAAGTACTAGCTGAGCAAGAACAAGCTGAAAAGGACCTAGATGAGGCAGAATTCAGATGAGAGTATTAAGATAGAACTTAGAGGGAGCAGTAGATAAGTATAGAGAGAAATCAGGCAAGAAAGGAGCTAGGCACGAGAACAGAACTGAAGCTGTGTAAAAAGGATGTTATGCCAGAGGAATTAAAGCAAGTGGACTATAGAGCTCAGTGTGCTGAGATTCTATTTCCCAAAAATAGTCCTCACCATTAGTAGTTCTCTCTCCTGAGCCCCTGGGATGTATAATATTAAGGCTGGTCCCTCTAATATTATACAAGACCTACTTCCTGAGCCATCTTGCCAGTACCAATTCTTTTATTTTTTATTTTATTTTTGTCTTTATTTGTGTATGTGTGGTGTATATGTGTTCAGACTTGTTCATGAGCATGGGGAGGCCAGAGGTCATCAAGTGTCTTCTTCTGCCTTATATTCAGAGACAGAGTCTCTTCATTGAACTTAGAGCTCACGCCTTTAGCTAGACTGGCTGGCTAGCAAGCCCCAGGGATCCTGCTTGTGCCTCACCAGTACCAGGATTGCAGGTGCCCCCTGCTGTGCCTGGGTTTTTATATAGGTGCTAGGGATCTGAACCTGGGTCTTCATACTCACATGGCAGGGCACTTTACTGGCTGAGCCATTCCCCAGATGTTTAGTTTTTGTTTAAAAAAATTAAATTTACATTTGTTTATTTATTTTTTACTCTATGTCGTGAAAGGTGCACCCCCACACACGTGCATTTGTGCCGTGGTATACATGTGGAGGTAGAGGACAACTTTCAGTAGTCAGCTCTCTCCTAACTTCCATGTGGGTCCTTGGACTTCAACTCAGGTTCTTGGGCTGGGGGCAAGTGACTTGACCTGTTGAACCCTCTCACTTGCTCAAGAATGTACTCAGAGATTCAGGGGCTTGATGGAATGGTTCCGTGGTTTAGATTATTTACTGCTTTTCTAGAGGACCTGAGTTTATACATTGGGGCACACTGCCTGTAACCCCAGCTTTGGGGGATCCAACCCTCAAAGGCACCTGCACTCGTGTGCACATACTCTAACACAGATACACTCAGATATACATAATTAAAAATAATAAAAAATGAGCTGGGCAGTGGTGGCACACGCCTTTAATCCCAGCACTCGGGAGGCAGAGCCAGGCAGACCTCTGTGAGCCTGGTCTACAAACTGAGTTCTAGGACAGCCAGGACTACACAGAGAAACCCTGTCTCAAAAAAAAAAAAATGAATCTTTAAAAATAATTTAGATGAGGGAGCTGGGCATGATAGTGCAGGCCTTGAATCTCAGCACTTGGGAGACAGAGTCATTGTATATCTATGAGTTTGAGGCCAGCCTATTCCACATAGGGAGGTCCAGCCCAGCCTACAGCAATGTAGTGACACTTGTCTTTGAAACAAAATAAAACAAGATACACAGCAGGGTTCCAGTACAAGGCATTGATTGGGAATGTGTAGGAGAACAGGTAACTCAAGTGGGGAGGTAGGAGCATTTAGGCAGCTGCCACTGTGGAATCACACTGTGGAACCCAGCATAGACGACTGAGCACATGCTTCAGAGTTCTCACTGGAGGTGCTGCAGGAGGGGTTGAGGTCTGAGAAAGTGGATTGGGGTAGGAAGTGAAGTTACACACCCCTCTTGAGCATGGAGACTGCTTGGGAAGTTCTTACTTTACTGGTATTTTTGGGCTGCCTAGCAAGAGATCTACAGAAACTATCAGAGGTCCCTCCAAATAGTCACTAGGTATTGAGAAATCAGCGGAGTCCTCTGATCTGGGAAGTCCCAGGCTGCAATGCATAGTACAGTGCTGATTGTAGCAGGGATTGTAAGTAGTTTCATGAGTGGCCCGGGATGACCCAGCACATTTTGTGTGCTTCATAGACATCTTGGTGATATTGAACAGAACCTTTCAAGAGGTTGTTGCCATCAGACACCCAACCATGTGGATCAGGTGCCAGTCTGTGTGGAGAGACTGGGTGCCACATGAAGCCAAGGGGACACTGAGCTGAGGACATAGAGAAAAAGTGAGACATGACATGACCTCTGCTGTCAGTGAGTCAGTCTTGGGCTGAGGGCATGACACCTGTGAACTGAGGGAACAGTTCTTGGTCTTGTTTGTTTTGGCACTAGCCATTAAACCCATGGCCTGTGCATGTAAGCTAACTGCTCTACCATTTAGCTGTACCTCCGGCCATCTTTGTACTTTTAAAATTATGTTTAGTGTGTGTGTGTGTGTGTGTGTGTGTGTGTGTGTGTGTGTGTGTTGCTTGTCAGTGTACATGTGAAGATCAGAGGACAGCTTTGAGTATCAGTTTTCTTCTTGTAGGTGCCAGGGATTAAACTCAGGTTGTCAGGGTTGATGGCAAGGGCCTTTACTGGCACAGCCATCTCAACCAGCTCTCGTTGTAGGTTTTATTTTTGACACTGGCCCTTCTAAATTGCTCAAGCTGGATTCAGGGTCTCATTGAGTCTAGACTGGCCTTGAGCACATTCTAATTGGCTTTGGAATTTGATTATCTTGCCTCAGCTTCTCTAATAGTAGGAATTGCAGGTACATTACAAGATTAGTCAGGAACTCTGTGGCCTTTCCTGAGTGTGCAAATCAAAACCCCAGTGGAGTGCCACTGGAAAATAATGAATGCCAGTGAGATGGTTGAGAAATTAGAAGCCTTGTACACTGTAGGATTGTAAAATGGTCACTGTGGGATGTGGCATGGCAGTTGCTTCCCCTGCCCCAAATTAAACTGATCTACCATATGACCAAGCAAGTCTACTTCTTGATATGTTCTCTAAAGAATTGAAAACAGGTGCTCAAGCAAACATTTATATATGAATATTTATAATAGCCCAAAGCAGGAAACAACTCAAATGTCCATCTATGGTTGAATGAATAAGCAAAATGTGGTCTGACTATATGATGGAATTTAATTCAGCCATGAAAAATGAATGAGGTATTGCTATACGCTACAGTGTGGATGAACCTTGAAAGCACACCATGTGAAGGAAGCCAGACACAAAAGTCACCTAGAATATGTTTCCACTTATGTGAAATATCCAGATTAGGTAAATCCATATTAGCAGAACACAGACTGGCATTTTCTAGGGATTATGGACAAGGAGGAGTTGGGGAGAAGCAACCCAAATAGAAAAGGGGTTCCATGTGCACTTGTGGGAACACTTTGGAACTACAGAGAAGTTGAGTAAGAGTGAATGTGCTAATTGTCACCAAATTGTTCACTTTAAAATGGTCTCATGTTGTGTAACTTTTATCTCAGGGTTTTTTGGTTTTGTTTTGTTTTTTCTTTTTCGTTTTTTTTTTTTTTTGAGACAGGGTTTCTCTGTGTAACAGTCTTGGCTGTCCTGGAACTCACTCTGTAGACCAGGCTGGCCTTGAACTCACAGAGATCCGCCTGCCTCCGCTTCTTTATCTCCAATATTAAACAAAGGGAAAGGAAGAAAGCCCTTCTTTCAAGACTCAGTTCAAATGCCACTTGTTCTTTGGTACCTCCTCTGGCTTGTCAGAATGTGAGAATTTCTTTTCCTGTCCCGTGCCATCTGTCTGCACCTCTGGCTGTGAGCAGAGGGCACAGTCTGAGTAATGTTCCTTTCCCCCTGTGGGGCCCACACTACATCAGCCTCACAGGGTCACTCGTGCCGCACAGTTCCTACTACAACTACAGTGAGAGCCTCATTGGCTTTGGGGATCATTAGAAAAAATCCAGGCAGAGGAAGCAGAAAGAAAGGGGGTAGAGCCAGGTAGACCTGCAAGGTCAAGTGTGAATTGTCTGGTTCCTGAGGGCTCAGCTTCCCAATCTGCACAGTTGGTGCCCTTCCTAATACTGACACATGGATAGATGAGTTGATGCCAGGTGCTGGGTACAGCTCGGACGTGACTAGGTAGGTCCCCTTCCCACAAACTCTGTCTCTGCCTTCCTTTCCGCTCCTAATTGGTGTATTGGCTCTTCTATGCTGAATCTAAAAGCTTTCAAAGGGGGTTTTCTTGGGGCAGAAAGCTCACTTGGGACATGGCCAGCTCTCCTAGACAGGGTATCCTTATGACCCCAAATAGCTATGGGACTTCCTGCTGCCCTAAGCACCCTACCCTTCACATCTGGAAGTAAGAAGAGGAAACTTAGAATGTTCTATAATAACCTGCCTTCTCATGACTAGAAGCTGAGGGTCCTTTGTGGATGTGATACTTCTCACTCTTAGTCAGCTGACATTTAGCCAACAAGATGTGGCTGTCTAGGTGGGGTAGGGGACATGGCTGGTTCTTTCATCGTTCATCCTCCCTGCCTGGTATATACTACCCACCTGGAAACCATGATTGGCACAAAGTTCCAAGTTGGTATATTGGTGTAGTATACAGTTGGCAGTTGGCATGGGTGTAATGGCTCATCGGGTAAAGGCACCTGTTGCCTAGCCTGATGATCAGGGTCCAATCCCTGGAACCTATGTGGTAGAAAGAGAACTGACTCTTACATGTTCTCATGTGCTGACCCTGTCCTGTCTCAGTCCCTGAACCCCACTAGATGCACTTCTTACACTAATGTGATTATGTTATGGCTGCTGCGGGGGACTCTGTGCGTGTGTGCGTGCGTGCGTGCGTGCGTGTGTGTGTGTGTGTGTCTGTCTCCATTCGGGGCTGAGACAGGAGAATCCCTAGCCAATTTGTCTGAATTGAGCTCCAGATTCAGTGAGAGACCCTACCTCAAAAAATAAGGTAAAAAGGGTAAATGAGTCTACACAAAGCTGGAGTTACATGTACATATGGGAGCATGTGTGCATATGCATATACAAACACAAGAAATATAAGTAAAAATAAGATGAAGAGCCATTAAAGAAAACATCCAATATTGATGTATGCCTTCGACACATGCATATATGTGCATATATACCCACACATGTACACACATATGTGAACACATATACCACATATGAACACACATGAATAAGCTTCAGAATTCAAAGAGGGTGTGTTGATATGAGGGCTAGACCCTCAACTTGCGAGTGTCTATAGAGTAGCAATTTGCTTTTCTAACCAGTTCCCAGAGAGACTGCTGTTGTCATGGGTCACACAGCGGGACCTCTGCTCTGACTATAGTACAAAAACACTCAGAGTACGGAAATGCTACAAGCTCACTCAGTAAAGCAATTTTACATTATTCGACTGTTGATTCAGGCTCAAAGGCTGAGTGAGCTTCATTTTCTGGTTTTGAAGCTGCCTGCATTTGGCCTGCTTTTGGACATTTTTGACATTCAAAGCATCTGCCACATGAGGGCGCTCTCGCCTTTGCAAAAGGGAGCTGCTGCATTGAGTTCGTCTTATCCCATAGAAGGCATTTACTTCTCCCCTAACCCAAACATTTGACAAGCCAGAAAATCCCAAGAATGTCTCCGTTGTCTGGACAGGTGGTGGTGCACAGGGGCTGGGCTGTCGTTTAATTCCTTAGTGGGAGTTTAGAGGGAGTTCCTTTAGAAGCTCTGGGTTTGTGTCTGCTGACCAAAGCATCCGAACTTGTGCGTCTCAGGAGTGCTTGCTCAGAATGCTTCTTAGTTAGCATTTTGGGTACCTGACTAGCACCTGGGACTTTGTACCAGGCATGGTTCCAGGTGGGTAGTACACAGAAGGGACAGTCAGTGAGAGGACCAGCCCTGGGGGCCTCCAGGCAGCCACATCTTTTTGGTCAGATGCCTCTGACTGAGAATGAGCTGCCCAAGGAGGATCTACTTCCACAGAGGAGCCTCACTTCTATCCATGAGAAGGCAGGTTATCATAGAACATTCTAGGTTTCCCCTTCCTCCTTCCAGCTATGGAAGGTAGGTGCTCAGGGCATCAGGAAGTCCCATCTCTATAGGGGCCATAAGAATACCCTAACAAGGTGAGCTGGCCTTGCCTCTGCTAATGAAACTGGCCAAGATGTTCTTGTCAGTTTTCCCCTATAATAGTCACTGGTGAATGACTAGAATTGATAAATCAAACTATTGAAATATAAAGTCATTTAGAATTTAGAGGTTGCTAATAGAAAAGGTTGTGGTGGTTACATGGATGTGTTAGTTACACTGGTGTACCATTGCCCTAAATACCTGACAGAAAACCTAAAGGGAAGGGGATTTGTTTCAGCTCACTGTTTCAGAGAGTGCCTGGGCAGAATTTCATACAGTGTGGATGTGACACACGAGGCTCTCTTCATTGCATTCAGGAAGCAGAGATAGGCAGGAATAAGCTAGTACAAGATACTCCCAACAGCACACCCCTAGTGGCCTACCTCCTTTAGCTACATCCCACATCCTAAAATTTCCAGGACCTCCCCAAATAATGCCACCAGCTGGGACCAAGTCCTAAACACATGGGCCTTTGGTGGGATATTTTTTACATTAGTTAATTGTTGACAAAAAGTAACCTAAAGAAAAAGGTGTATTTTGCCTCACAGTTTGAGGGGGTACTCCACTAAGCTGGGGAAATCATGGTACTCAGGTTGCTTTAAAATTTTTATTTTTATAGTAAATATAATAATTGATTTTTATATTTTTTTCTGAGAGAAAAAGCAAGAATTAAGTGCGCTCTCTCTCTCTCTCTCTCTCTCTCTCTCTCTCTCTCTCTCTCTCTCTCTCTCTGTGTGTGTGTGTGTGTGTGTGTATAAGAGTATGAGTGCATGCACGCCATGGCACACATGTGAAGGTAAGAGACAGCTTTTAAGAGTTGGTCCTTGTTATAGAGGATGGTTGACGAATATTAGTTTGCAGTGAATAATTTTTTTTTTTTTTTTTGGTTTTTCGAGACAGGGTTTCTCTGTGTAGCTTTGCGCCTTTCCTGGAACTCGCTTGGGAGACCAGGCTGGCCTCGAACTCACAGAGATCCACCTGCCTCTGCCTCCCGAGTGCTGGGATTAAAGACGTGCGCCACCACTGCCCGGCTGCAGTGAATAATTATTAGGAAAAAGACATCATGAGCACATTCCCGGTATTTCCTGGAGCACCAGGGAGCATCTTAACAGTTTCATTGCTGTCTGCTCATCCAGGTTGACGTCAAAGCTGTCTCTGCTAATACAGCATCACAGGGTGACAGAGCCCACAGTGCCTGAGATGCCTCACAGGAAAAGGCTTTAATTCCAAGTCAAAGGTTACATTTTAATGCCTGTGTTCAGTGGATATAATCATGAACTAAATCCCATTGCTGTTGTAGTTCCATCGTACCTGTACATGATAAAATACTTTCTCCCTTTCATAAGCTGATAGTCTTGCAGTTAACAACCTCAGTTGTTAGTGTGTATGCAGGACAGGTACCACACAGGAGCAAGGAAGAATAAAGAAGGAAGGCAAAAATCTGCCTCTGTAGCTAAAGTTTTCCTGCCTGGCCCACAGTCAGGATAAATCTCTTTCACCTGCCAGTCCCACAGCCGCTCAGACCCAACCAAGGAAACACAGAGACTTCTATTGCTTATAAACTGTATGGCCGTGGCAGGCTTCTTGCTAACTGTCCTTATATCTTAAGTTATCCATTTCCATAAATCTATACCTTGCCACATGGCTCGTGGCTTACCGGCATCTTTACATGCTGCTTGTCCTGGCGGTTGCTGGCTGGCAGGCAGTCTCCTTCTGCCTTCCTGCTCTTTTTATTCTCTCTGTTAGTCCTGCCTACTTCCTGCCTAGCCACTGGCCAATCAGTGTTTTATTGGCAACACATTTGCCATACAGAACATTCCCACAGCATGCCTCCGTGGATTAAGTTTGCCTTAAACTGGGGCAGAATGGGAAAAAGTCTACTTTTGGATGGAAGTTTTGACAAAGAACCACAATTCTATCTGCCAAACTCATGAAGAGAGTCTTGTTTTTCTATGTTAGTACATTTCACCTCTTTATAAATAACCAACTTATATGGTAGTTTTATTGTCTGGGTATTAGTTTCCAGCCAGGAAAACAAAAAGCATTTATGTTATTTCTTTCTTTTTATAAGAGATTTATTAGAAGACATTAATTCCATAGACTGGTAATTTTTCCACTGTTATTACTTGTAATGTAAATTTCTGATATGATATCTGATATGCAGGATATCTGATATGCAACCCCCAAAGGAGTCGTGACCCTCAGATTGAGAACGACTACAGATGTTCCTTTGACTATTTCCTCAGATTTCAGATACATCTTTGAATGTTTTCAGTGTACTTAAGATTATATATACCATCTTGCTTAATGAATGTTGTCGTTGTCTTACTTGGAAATGGTCCTCAGATGCTGTGCTGACTCTCAGGGCTTCAGGGTCATTTCTGTCTGTGATGCAGATGTTTTGTACAGAGTTCTACAGAGCACATTCCTTACATTAATAAAGCCATTCTGTATAAAACCAGTTTTTCAAGATAATGAGATACTGCTTAATAACCAGGGAATCATTTATTTTTTAAAAAGTCATCCTTAGGGGGTTGGGAGGGGCAGTACTCAAAGAGCTGACTGGAAAGGGGGTCATTTTCAGGATCAGGAAGAAACCTGGTACAAGAGAAACTTCCAGGAATCTACAATGATGACCCCAGCTAAGACTCCTAGCAATAGGAGATATGCAGCCTTAACTGGACACCTCCTGTGACCAGGCAAGACTACCAGTGGAAGGACTGGGACACCAACTGAACCACATGACCTTTGACCTATAGTCTGTCCTGCCTATGGGATGTACTGGGGGAAGGGTGACAGAGATTGTGGGAGTGGCCAACCAATGACTGATTCAGCCTGAGACCCATGCCATGCAAGTGAACCCACCCTTGACACTGCCTGGAGTGCCAAGACCCAGAGTCTGGATGATCCAGAGACCTAGGATAGAACCAAAAATGACTGGAGAAAAAAAATGTCAATGTAGTGATGCCTAACGATATTCTGCTATACTCAGATTTGTGCTTGACCAGTAGTTACCAGAGAGACTTCATCCAGCAACTGGTGGAAACAGATACAGAGACCCATAGTCAAATATATTGGGCCAAGCTCAGGGAATCCTCCTGAAGAGAGGGAGGAAGGATTGTAGGAGCCAGAGGAGTCAAGGTCATCACAAGAAAACCCACAGAATCAATTAACCTGGACTCATAAGAGCTCACAGAGACTGAACCGACAACTAGGGAGCCTGCATGGGACTGACCTAGGCCCTCTGCATATATGTGACAGCTGTGTAGCTTGGTTTTCTTGTATAGCTCCTAACAGTGGGAACAGGGGCTGTCTCTGACTCTTTTGCTAGCTTCTGGGACCCTATCCCTCATACTGGGTTGCCTGCTTAGCCTTAAGACAAGGTGAGGTGCTTAGTCTTACTACAACTTGATATGCCATGTTTTGTTGATACCCATGGGAGGCCTGTCCCTTTCTGAATAGAAACAAAGAGGACTGGATGTGGCAGGGGTAGGGGGTGTAGAGGGGAGGTAGGGGGAGAGACTGGGAGAAGAGAAGGCCTGGGAAACTGGTGGAGATGTAAAATGAATAAATAAATGTCAAAAAAGAGAGTTGGTCTTTGATTCTGTGTGCAAGCTTCCAGGTGATTCTTCTCTGCCGCCTCCCATATCACCACAAGAGTACTGGGATATGCAGAAAACTATGAGACATGGAGGCTGACTGCAGCGGGTGGGGAAAGAATGATGAGGGGGCATATGGATTTCCTACTTGGGTAATTCTGCACATTGCAATTCAGCAAGATGCAATGGAGACCACCAATGATGGTGCTGATCGGGAAGAGATGGATGCAGTTGGGGAATACTAGGCTGGGTGTGGGAACATGGCAGCTATTAAGTGGAAGGCATTTGGTGTTCAGGCTGGAGTACAGATGATACATGGGTTAAAGGTATATCTCTGAGGATCAGAATACAGGTGAAAGATAAAGCCACACTAATGCTACCCTGATTGTTCTGTTTCAGCTTATGGTACCACCAGAAGACAGGGCCCAGTTTGTTATGTTACCTGCATATTACATTTTTGTTGATGTGACAAAAGTCTAAGAAGAACAGTTGAAAGGAGAGATTTGTTTTAACTCATGGTTTCAAAGGTTTCCACCCACGGTTGGATGGCACCATTGCTTTAGTCCTGAGGTGAGGCAGACTACCACTACAGTAAGAACATGTTGGGGGGCAAAGTAGGTCACCTCATGGTGACCATGAAGCAAAGGGAAAGAACTGAGAAGATCTATTCCTAGTGATCCATTTCTTCCGTTAGACCCCATCTCCTACTTTCATCATATCCCAATAATACTTTCATATTATGAATCCATCAAGGGATTAATGCATGATCAGGTTAGAGCCAAAGCCATGCTGTGCCCCATAAATAAGAAAAGCTTGCACAGTTTCTCAAAGATACTCCAGAAAGTAGAATAAAAAAATGCACAGAACTGCACTGAAAAGCAAGAATTGTAGAAAGCCTGAGTGAGGCCATGTGGTTTGAATGAGATTTGTTCTCTATAGGCTTAGGCGTTTGAATAGTTGGTCCCCAGTTCGTGGCACTGTTTGGGAGGCTGTAGAATCTAGAAGAGGTGCAGCTCTCTGGAGGAAGTATGTCACTGGGCACGGGCTTTGAGAGTTTATAGCCTCAATCTTCTCCCAGTTAGCTCTCTGCTTTGCCGTTGAAGATGTGATCTCAGCTTCCTGTTCCTGCCACCTGCTGCCATGCCTCCCATGCCATTGTAGGCTCTCCCCTTGGAACCACAAGCTAAAATCATTTCTTTGTTCCATAAGTAGTTTTTGGTCACGGTATTTTATCACAGCAACAGAAAAATAGCTATTACAGGTGACTAGGACTTTAACATATGAGTCATCAGGGAATATTTCATATCCAGACCGTAACAGTCTGGCCTAGGGCATCTCATCATAAATAGTAGCCATGACATTCATTTCATATTATATGCTTTCCTGAGGGTTTCTTGGGTTTATAGCTGCTAAAATCTTAGCTGTTCTCTTCCTCTATAGGTTCTTCTGTCTGTTGAATATTAGAATTTATTATACTTCTAGTAGGAGGGGGAAATGGAAATGACAAGTTACATGAAAAATCAGAGCTATTTTCGGGACTAAATTGAGTGTAGGGAGCTTGCAAAGATGTAATGAATCAGCTTATGCAGTCACCAGGGATGCTTAAATGATTTAAGTACCTGGAAATACAAATCATGTGATTGGCTCATAGAGACAAATCTCTGTAGGGAATCAGAGGAATGTTCTAAAAGATTAAAGATGGAGAACTTAGTCATAGGCCAGGAAAAGGGAGCCGTTGGGATGTTTTCCTATTCAGATTCCCAACACACTGAGAACGGAGGCCTGCAACTTCTTGAGAGAAGGAATGAGGGACTGAGCTGGTCACTATAGCAACTAAGTGGTCAGCCTCAGGCTTGGCACTCAGGAAGAACGTGGTGGAGTCACCCAAGTTTTCCTGGCTGCTGAGATACTCTTTAGTCACTCTAAGGAGTCCCACAGCCCTTGGTAAGTATTAAGAACCTTACCCTGAAACATCTCAGTGTAGGATCATTAGTCTTTCTCATTAAGCAACAAAGAAAGTATGCCTACGAAGACAATCTGGTCACATCTGAGACCCCCCAAATGCGCTTCCCTCCCAGGAATGGTGGTGGAGACTGGAGGAAGAATGCATGACTGGTGCTAATGTTATTTAACCAGAGATTGACAGAAAACAAAAGAGGACTCTGGTTCCCTGTAGGGGAGGACAAATGAGATGGGAGACTGAATTATTCATTTTTATTTACCTCTCTGGAACAAGCTGAAAAAGCTTATTTAGCAGAGGAATGAAGAAGAGAGAAATGGGACCCAGCTGGCTCTGGAGAGAGGAGAGAGGCAAAGGCAAATGACATCTGGGTTCTGAATTATTTATTTGTCTTTATTCATCTGCTGGTTGCTTTTCACTCATTGTAACTCCAGAGCTGTGATCCATAGTAGACAGATTTGCAAAAAATTAACAAAAATATAAAGTAAAAGTTCAGGGTTACAAACAGCATTTATTCAAGAAGTGATGTTTTACCATAGTAAATAGCAATTAACTTTAATGAAAGCCCTCAGAGATGGTAGGTAGGGTTGATGATCTTCTTATCTATAGCCAAATACAGGTCACATTTGAAGAGAACCTTGCTTGCAGGTGGGAAGTGCAGGTGATGGGTGGGGGTGGCAGGGAGGTGAGGTTCCAGAGACAGCCTGATGTCTATGAACTATCATTTTCTTTAACTTAGGTAGGAGCAGGTTGTATGATGGACTTTCTTGTGTCCCAGAGTTGATTCACCAGGGATAATGATCTGAGCCCTTTGGGGTACCTATTCCCTAATCACCAGAAACAACCTTTCATATTGCACACCTAATTGGATTCAAAGCAAGAAAGGATGTGGCTGGACAGGAGTAGATGGGTGCTTAAAGAAGACGTTACTGATATCATGGGAGAAATGACTCTTCCCGGGTCTAGTGGGGTTTTTTGTTTTGTTTTTGAAAACTTAAAAGAAGAGAGGAAGAAAAGAGCATTAACAAAAAGAGAAAGAAAATGATTCTTTAATTTTTTAGATTTTTACTGGGGCTTGAGAGAAGGCTCAGTGGGAGTCTGTACTCCTCTTGTAGTGGACCTTCACTTGGTTTCTAGCAACCACATCAATTAGCTCACAACCTCCTCTAACTGTATACCCTGATAATCTGTGACACTTTCCTGGCATCCATGGGCACCTGCAGTCATATACACATTACCACATCCAAGCCCCTACACACACAAAATAAATAAATAAAAATAAAATAAAATCTTTAAAAAGAAAAACAATTTTTGCCAAGCAAAAGTATGGGCAAATGTCAACAAATAACTCAAATTACTCAAAGAAGATGAGATTTTTAGCTCTGGAAGTTTCTATGGGGAGATGAAGAGGTTGAGTCTTGCCTTTTTGAGATTTATAGTGAGAAGTAATGAGTGATTCATCCAGATTCCGATGTGAAAGCTTTTAATGAAGCTCTTGGGAGGGAAAGATTTGCTGATGCTTCTGGTCCCTGGGGAAGGACTTGGCCTCTCAGATGTGGCTCTGGGGAGTATTCCACAAACAGAATACTTGAGGGTCATATCTGCTAATTACACCTTTGTCTTCTGTTAGTCATGTCTCACATATCAGCAGTGTCCACCTCACCCTTCTTTCCTTCCTGAACCCTTGCTATGAGTCTCTTAGAGAATTTTCCAATAAACCTTAAGAAAAACTACCAAAGAAGACCCATGCAAATAAATCCCCCAGTTCTTGGAGAAGCTATGTCTTCCCAGAGGTCATCTTCTCACAGCCACGACACCTCTTGGCAAACAGCAATAACTTTGTATGCAGAAGGGTGCATAAACAGTTTAGGTCAAAGTCAGGTCTATCTGTGATTCTTCAGACCCTGTTCGTTTCAAGGGCCTGTGTGGGCTCGTTAGGTGCTCTGC
>CABHPP010110277.1:0-10929 GCA_902168425.1 Peromyscus attwateri
CCTTGTTGGGTAAAGCAAGCTCAGATTCTCTGACCCTGAGTAAGTTCTCTCTAGGAAGCCTCTGTGGGCTTCTACACTCTAGCCCCTAGAAAGTATTTTTAAAAGAGAACATCATTGGGGGGGGGGAAGAAATAGAAAATGGAGAGCTGGCATGGTACTGCACACCTGTAATACCAGCACTAGATGGGGTGAAGGCAGGAACATCAAGAGTTCAAAGTCATCTTTATCTACATAGGGAGTTTGAAGCTGGACTGTAATAGGCTCTGTCTCAAAAAACAAAACAAAACAAAACAAAAACTCCAAACAACAATAAACAAAACAAATAAAGTGGAGATGTAACCTTAATTTAAAAATCCAATTCTTGAGGAAGTCACAGAAGAGTTGGGAGTAGAAATGTAAGATGTCATAACAAAAAAAAGTCCCTCCTGCTCCTTTTCTCTGTCTTTGGGTGAGAGGAGGAATGTGAACAACTCCTCTGCCTACATGACTGCTGCCGGGGGTGTCCTGCCCAAGCCTGTGGCTGAGTACTGAGACTAGAACAGGGAATGTCACCTGACTTTCCTTGATCTTCATAAAGAGCAGGGACACATCCCTGGCAGCTACTGAAATGTCACATCTTGTTCCTTTCCCCAGGTCATCAAAACAGGGCTGTGGTTCGCTTTGCTTTCCAGTCTGCTTTCCACATTGCTTCCTTCTTTATAATTGTGTCTGAAACCAGTCTAAAACTTAATTAGGAAAGCTGATGCCCAGAGGCAGTCCCGCTGAACAGTAAGCATGCTAGAAGGCCGTCCTGCGTGCTATCTCTACTAGGCAAGCTGAGAACAGTCAATGACCAAGATGCTAAGAACTTTTTTCTAGGATAGACTGTTCCTTTTTGAGACAGGATCTCCTAGGCTGCCCTTGGAGTCATGGTGCAGCTGAGGATGACCTAGAACTTAAGGTTTTCTTGCTTCCATTTCCTGAGTGCTGGGGTTCCAGGCATGTCCTACCACTCCAGGTTATGTCTAGACTTCTTCTGCCTTTGGATTATGTTGCAACTTGATCATTTTAACTGTAGATCATCTTCTGTGAAGGGACAGAAGACAGTATTGCTGTCTCACTTAATTCTTTTTTTTTTTTTTAAGTTTTCTGAGACAGGGTTTCTCTGTATAGTTTTGGTGCCTGTCCTGGATCTCACTCTGTAGACTAGGCTGGCCTCAAACTCACAGAGATCCGCCTGGCTCTGCCTCCCAAGTGCTGGGATTGAAGGTGTGCGCCACTGCCATTCATCACTTAATTCTTATAATCTCACCTCTCATGTAATATTTGTTCCTTAAAGCCAAATGGGCAAAATACTAACTCGGTTTTGATTGTTGAACATTTTTCCACTTGGGATATTAAAAAGTTTCTTTCTTGGGTTATAAGAGATTTTGTTATCGATGCGGCTTCAATTTAAAAATCATTTCTAATTTTCCTTTGTTTAGTATGTAAGTTTGCAGAATTCAATGATAAGCATTTGAAAAATGTTCTCAGGGTGGCTGAACTCCCAGCATGCTGGAGGCTGGAGGAGGAGGAGGACTGGTCTGAGTTTCAAGGTTAGCCTGGGCTACACAGTGAGGTCTGCAATAACCTGACCTACATAGTGATATCCCATCTCAAATGACCTTATCAGGTACCTTTTCCTCCTTATATCTCCTTTCTAAAGGCAAGAAGAATTAGTAGTTATCAAATTCTGCTCTTAGTTCTACATTTAAGCTGATTAAGTTCCATGAACAACGGTTCCCAGAAGCTGCACCTTCAAACCAAGCCTTCTGTAGGCTGATTAATTCATTAGAACTTCAGTGATTGTGGAGAGCATGGAATGTTGCAGACCCACAGCCTTCTTAAATTTATCTTGGACTACTTTAGCCTTCTTTTTTTTTTTTTTTTTCAAGACATGATGGTTGCAGGATATTTGATCACACTGTGAAACTCCAAGACTGTGTTAATAAAATTAACCTTGGATCAGGGGGCAGAGCCAGCAACTAGTTGACAGGAATTAGTCATAGAGAGTGCAGAGGAACCAGGAAGATGGATGGAGAGACACACAGAAAGGAATAGGGAGGGACTTAGAATCTTGGGTATTTTTGATTTGGGACAGGTGGAGAGATGCTCTCTTGCTGGGACTATGGCTGAAAAGGAAGGTTAGCTAGTTGCTTCTTGGTTTCTCTGATCTAGCAGGTTTTCATGCCAACATCTGACTCCTGAATCTTTATTGGTAAATAGAACACTTAGATTAAAAACAACATTTGGCATCCAATGTGTGGGCTTCTGCCACTGCTGCTGCTGCTGTTCCATACCCAGGCCCCTGAGTGACTCACATTGGTATGGATTTTTGTACATTGATATAAATTTAAGGTTATTTTTGTTACAATATACTGTAAGGTATTGTACCTATGTAACTCATTTAAAATTGCAATGTGAAGTTCTAGTCCTTGAAAGGTACTATTAGAAACTGTTTAGGATAATTAAGATAACAATCAAACTTGTAGTCATGTTAGGTATATTTTCAAGGTCAAACAGATATATTTTAGATAGATAGGTGGTCTTCAAACACTTCAGAGATCTGCAGAATTGGCATTTAAGGTGTTTTAATAACAAGACTTTTCTTGACATTGAGATAGGTCTGCTCCTGGAAGCATTAATCTACTTCAGAGAAGATGATGGGCATTGGAGAACCTCCATATGGAGCTTACTTTCATTGTGACAAAGTTAAACACTGGGCAAAAAACTGCCCTTTGCCTCGAAAGCTGACAATATGCTATTCAAATTAGACAAGCAGGATACAAAGGAAGTCAAAGAAAGTTGACTGCCAAACTTTGCCAAGATAAGGTAGGTCATTCCTTCAAAATTCTTGCTTCACAGAAAACTCATTTTTTTCTTTTACTCTTTACTCTTTTGGGGGACCTACTACCCTGCTCCCAAATAAACCACATGGAGTCTTATTCTTTCTTATGAATGCCCCACCTTAGCTTGGCTTATTTCTAGCCAACTTTTCTTAAATTATTTTGTCTATCTTTTGCTTCTGGGCTTTTGTCTTTCTCTGTTTCTGTGTACCTTTGTTTACTTCTTACTCCATGATTTGCTGTGTAGCTGGGTAGCTGGCCCCTGATGTACTCCTCCTTTTCTTGTTCCTCGATCTCATCTTCCCAGATTTCTCCTCCTATTTATTCTCTCTGCCTGCCAGCCCCACCTATCCTTTCTCCTGCCTTGCTATTGGCTTGTCAGCTCTTTATTAGACCAATCAGGTATTTTTTTTTTTTTTTGGTTTTTTCGAGACAGGGTTTCTCTGTGTAGCTTTGTGCCTTTCCTGGAACTCACTTGGTAGCCCAGGCTGACCTCGAACTCACAGAGATCCGCCTGCCTCTGCCTCCCGAGTGCTGGGATTAAAGGTGTGCGCCACCACTGCCCGGTCCAATCAGGTATTTTAGACAGGCAAAGTAACATAGCTTCACAGTTAAACAAATGCAACATAAAGTAATGTAACACATCCTTGTATCATTAAACAAATGTTTCACAGCATAAACAAATGTAACACATCTTAAAATAATATTCTACAGTCTGTCAGATATTCTAGGTCTGTAGTCCAAAGATGAATATCCCAACATTGCAGAGGAAGCGGGTGATTGTCCAGGCAGCCAGCTGTCTCTGTCATTCTATAGTTTTGGAAATTGTTTACCTTGCACTTCCTGTTTACTTTGGTAATATTTTATCTTTCTCAGGTCACTGATGGGGGTTAAGACTTTAGGTATACCGTTTTCTTTGTTACCAAATTCAGAAAAGAAGCTTAGAAAAGAGATGTAAAGTTTATAAGGTTGAGAGACATAAACGCTTAAGTTGTTATCTAAGAAAAAGGGTGGTAATACAAGTTATAATGGAAAGTAGAAAACTTTGGTATAAAACTTTGGACTTATCAAGATAGGATAGCTAATAGAGTATTTCCTCAGAATTTGCCAGATAAAAATGGACCGGACATTGTGAATGTAATTCTTACCTGATAATTGTTCTTATTGTAATTAGTTTTACTGTGTTAGAGTTAAACCTTTTCTTTTCCTTTTTATTTAGACAATACCTGATAATTGTTCTTACTGTACATAGTTTTGCTGCATTAGAGTTAAAACCTTTCCTTTTTATTTAGATAAAAAGAGGGAAATGTTGCCAGATATTTGATCAAACTGTGAAACTCTGAGATTGTGTTAATAAAATTAACCTTGGATCAGGGGGCAGAGCCAATGACTAGTTGACAAGAATTAGCCATAGAGAATACAGAGGAACCAGGAAAACAGATATAGAGAAGCACAGGATGGAGTAGGCAGGGCCTTAGAGTTTCATGGGCCTCTTTGTTTTGAGATGGATGGAAAGGTGTGCTCTTGCTGTGTCTCTGACCAAAAAGGAAGGCCAGCTGGTTGCTTTTTGAGTTCTCTGACCTAGCAGGTTTTCACCCCAACATCTGACTCCTGGGTCTTTATTGGTAAATAGAAAAATTTAGATAAAAACAACACAGGGTTTCTCTGTGTAGCCCTGGCTGTCTTGGAACTTGCTCTGTAGACTAGGCTGGCCTTGAACTCAGAGATCTCCCTGTCTCTGCCTACAAGTGCTGGGATGAAAGGCATGCTCTACTACCACTCTGCCTATTTTAGTCTTCTAAATAGCCATTCATAGCCAGTCTGTGTGTGAGACATAACATCTGTGATTAAAAGGTAAAAACCTTTTGGACTGTATTAATTTAACCAAACAGTGGCTTCCATCAACCAAAAGGTCAAGAATGCCATCATATACCCCCTGAGTGTTAGACCTGAAAATTTCGAGGAGAAAGACAGAATCCACCATAGTCTAACTGAAGCAAGCTTTATTTTGGCCAGTCCAGCTTGCTGCCACTCCCTAAATTGGGATTCTAGAGAGCAGCCCCTGCTGGTCTCCTGAGGTTCTTTTTATAGGAGAGATAAGGTATGCACAGTGGCAAGAGAGTTGGCTGTTATACATTGCTAGAAAGATACAGAAGGGAAGGAAGAAGGATAAGGATATATATCATGTGAATGGGGTCGCAAGTTTATTGTTAGTTGAAAAACATGTTTTGCAGTTTACATCAGATCTAAGAAACAGGAACTTATTCTTAATTTTAAATAGAAACCTTAACTTGCAAGGACTTAACAACACAGGACAAACAAGAAGTTATTCTTTAACTATTGCAAGGATTAAACACAGGACACTCAGGAACGTATTCTGCAACTACAAACAGAAACCTTAACCTGTACAGGACAGGAAGGTACCTGTTAAAACCAAATAGGCCAAACAAACAAACAACAACAAAAAACAGACGCAGATCTATCAACAGGTAGATTCATTAGCTGAAATAGTTCTACAATATGATACGGCACTTGACCTGCTCTATGTAGAACAAGGGGGTATCATATGGTTTTAAGAGAAAATTGCTGTTTCTATACAAACCACACAGGAATCAGTAGAGATAATCTGACTGTACTCAAAGAAACGTTGCAAAAAAAGGGAGACCTAAGATGAAATAAATGACTGGTACCCATTTTTTCAGGCTCCTCCTAGATAGTAACTGATGTTGTTGTGCCGGTGTCGCAGGACCACCACAGAGCTGGTATCTGATGCAAGCACACAGGGGTTTATTAATAACAAAGCAAGCCTGGGCTGGGTGCATTCCAAACACTCGACACAGCGGGTGGAGGAGGATGGCCCGAGCACTCATTTCAAGTGGTTTATATAGGAAAGGTTTACGTACAGAGGGTTACATATCTCGGGATTGGACGAGGGGGCTAGGGGGGAGGTAGTTCTTTGAAGTTACTGGCTGAACTATAAGCATGAAATTACTAGTGGCTAACAGGATGCAGGGTATCTACAGAGACATACATTTTTTTTTTTTACTCCCTATGTCCTGTTTTTGCTGAGCCCAGGATATATACATTCAGATTTATTGTTCCAGTCCTATTTTTCCATAAGTTCAATTTCTGGTCAGTTGAGTCCATTACTCCCCATGCCCTGTTTTGCCAAGTCTAGGATATATAGATTTATGGTTCCAGCCTTATTTTCCCATGAGTTCAACTTCTGGTCAGTTCTAAAACTGCTGGTCAGCAAATACCTTTTGGGAGTGTATGGGGGGAGAGGGAGTGTCTCTCAAGATGGCTACTGATTTTTCCCTTTCAATGTCAGTCATCACCGGACCTTTGACCCTTCGTTTCTGCTAATTACTGTTGGCTCTTGCACCATGAATACCTTAATTAGAAACATAAATTTCCGCCTAGGTGCCAGTAAGTTGATAGTTATTAGATCCCAATATAACCAGGTGCCCACTACAGAGTCAAGGATGTAGTGAAACTCTAATAGAGTCATTGTCTCTAGGGTAAACATTAGAATGAAATAGTTGTTTTCGATGTATCTTGGGTAAACTTCGGAAGAATAGTTGTTTTCTAGAAGTACTTTGACCATGAAGAAATCATTGTGGAAAACAGTGATTGTCTTCTGTAATCTACGGAGTTGTTTTTTCTGAAGGAGCTTTACAGTCTTTGCATGACTGTGGTCACGAGACTATCCTGGGGTACTGCAAACAGGGCACAAGAAGGACTAAAGTGGCACGGCTGTGATGCTTTCCTTCAGGAAAAACATATAGATTAGATCAGAGGCTTTGGTATGTGCAGTTTGTTTTACCCCAAAAAACCTACTTTTGTGTATCAATCAATAAATAAGCCTTTGCATGGCTGTTTAAGGTTCAGTTCACAGAAACTTTCTTCCGGTTGCCAGAGAGCCTAAAATGCATCCTGGATTGACCCTCTTTCTCCAACTGACCCATGCGACACAGAATATCCAATACAAGGATTTGACAAAGGAAACCACTACAGTGAGATGAAAACAGGAACATTCTACCTTGCATGTTAAGGTTTCTGTTTGCGGTTAAGACAGTTAAGAATAAGCTCCGCTATTGTGGATTCCTTCTTTCTCCTTGCAATTTTCAGGTTTAAAATGAGGCTGATAGTAGAGCTTACCCTACTTTCCTGTAACCCTCCTCTCTGATGTTTCTACCCAAGTATTTGTAAATTGTCAGATCCCTGAGAAACCCAGAACAAGGCTCACTCAGTACCTGTGGCTCCTCCCAGCACTTCTTACCCTGCCCCCACCTCACTTCTGCAGCCCAAGGGCTTCCCTTCCCTTCCCCCAGCTTCTCATTCCTACATAAACCTGGCATTTAGGCCTGGAGTTCTTTTGGTCCTCCACTCTTGGCTCCTGGTTCTCTCTCTTGCCACTCTCTCTTCTCTTCCTCTCTCGCTCTCTCCTCCTCCTCTGATGACCTGGTTCATTATAGATTCTTCCAGATGCCTCTGGCTGAATTCTCCCTCATATCTACAATAAAACCTCCTCAACTATACCTTGGAGTGGTCATGTCCTCATTTTTCATTCATAAAATATCTTGATTTATGACTTTTTGTCTTATTAACTTGTGGTTGATATATTGTGCACCCCAATAAACTTATCGGGGGGTCAGAGAACAGAACAGCCACTATATTAAACATAGGTTTAGGCAGTTGGTAGCACATGCCTTTAATCCTAGCATTCCGGAGGCAGAGATCTGTCTGGATCTCTGTGAGTTCAAAGTCACACTAGGAACAGCCAGGCATGGTGACACACGCCTTTAATCCCAGGAAGTGATGGCAGAAAGCAGAAAGGTATATAAGGTGTAAGGACCAGGAACTAGAGCCTTGTTAAGCTTTTAGGCATTTAGCAGTAGTTTAGCTGAGATCCATTCAGATGAGGACTCAGAGGCTTCCAGTCTGAGGAAACGAGATCAGCTGAGGAAATGGCGAGGTGAGGTTGGATGTGGCTTGTTCTGCTTCTTTGACCTTTCAGCATTCACGCCAATACTTGGCTCCTGAGGGGTTTTGTTTGTTTGTTTTTTGTTTTTTGTTTTTTTTTGTTTTTCAAGACAGGGTTTCTCTGTGTAGCTTTGTGCCTTTCCTGGATCTTGCTCTGTAGACCAGGCTGGCCTCGAATTCACAAAGATCCGCCTGCTTCTGCGTCCCGAGTGCAGGGATTAAAGGCGTGCGCCACGACCACCCAGTGAGTGTTTTTATTAATAAAACCTTTCAAGATTCGTGTTACCTGTTGCTAAGTTCACACATACATCCTGTCAGCGCTAGCAACTGGCCCATGCTCTCAAGGAACTTCTGGGACCTCCAACAGTGGCATCCTCCAGGCCTGCCACAGTTGAAGGACCTCATAGCAAATGCAGATTGAGAAGATTCCTCAGTGGAACCCTGCAGCAGTCTCTGCCTGTCAGTCATTCTTGCTTGGCAGGATGTCTGTTGACATGAGATTACTACAACCTTTATTATAGCATGGTATTATAAGGAATATTTTTGTGAATAAACTGTGCTTCTTCAAAAGGCAAAAAAAAAAAAAGATTCGTGTTACATTAACTATCAACTTATCAACAAACGTTGAATGATAAGTGATAATTGGAGAATTAGTCTTTATACTCTTAGCAAAATCTTCTGTTATCTCTGGTCATCTCTCTTTCTTTCATTCTTTCCTGCCTAATCCATATAATCCCTTCCAAGTATGGCCACTTTTGGTAAGGTGTAAAAAACAGGTCTGAGATCTCAAGAAAGTTACCACACAATCCAAAGTATTTCAGCAAGGCAAAAAGTTTTATTTCTGTAGAAGTGTGTGTAGCTGCATTTAAGAAAGCAAGCACAGCCAGTGAGTAAGCGTCCACTGAGTTTTTATTCCTAACACTAAGTGGCTTTACATTCTTGTGAGCCTGGTTAATTTAAAGCCACTCAGTTAATAAGAAGAATGCAGTTTTGAGCACAGAGTGTAACCTTGAGCACATGTTTTGATTTCAAGAAGTGCTGACCCTGGAAAAATCTGATTTTCTGCCAAGTAGCTTATTAACAGTTTTTAAAAACAGTTTGTCAGCTGGGTGTAGTGGTACATGGTTTCAATTCCAGCACTCAGGGGACAGGGCAGGTGGGTCTCTATGGGTTAGATGCCAGTCTATATAGAAAGTTCTGTGCAAGGCAGGGTCACATACAATGAGACTATCAACAAACAAACAAACAAACAAACAATGGAGTTTGTCTTACTTAAACCTCTTTGATAGAAAAGATGGTACAGGGACCAGAATGATGGTTCAGTGTTTAAGAACACTTGCTGATCTTACAGAGGACCTGGGTTTGGTTCCCCCACCCACTTCAGCAGCTCATGACCACCTGTATCTCCAGTTCCAGCAGATCTAATACCCTCTTTTGGCCTCCAATGAAATAAATAAAAAGAGAAAAGACAGTACATTTTGTTTACATTTCCCACACAAGGATGCTATATATTATACATTTTGATTACAATTCTATATATTCATTATTATATGTTTTAAAGATTTATTTATTTTTTATTTTATGTGTATGAGTATGTGCCTACATGTGTTTATGTACACTTTATGTATGCAGGTACCTAAGGAGGCCAGAAGATGGCATTGTATCCCTTGGAATGGGAGTTACAGAGAGTTGTGAGCCATCATGTGGGTAATGGGAACTGAATCTGCTCCTCTGCAAGAGCAGCAAGTGCTTTTAAGTGCTGAGTCACCTCCTCAACATAGATTATAAATTTTAAAGTTTGCCAGTTGAGTCAGGGGTAGGTGGCTTATAACTATAATGTCAACACTTGGAAGGCTGAGGCAGGAAAATTGCTTGTTTGAAGCTAGCCTGGTCTACTAAACAGTGTGGACTACAGTGTGAGACCTCCTCTCAAAAAACAAAAACAATCAACTAAACAAATATTGAGGTGCAATTATATACAGTAATTTGGGAATGTTATGCTTTTTTTCCTCCCATGAATGCAGTCTTGCTATGCAGCCCAGGCTACGCTGGAACTCACAATCCTACTCGGAGTTAAGTGCTGGGAATGTGGGCCTTTACCACCACTCCCATGCCACTACTCCCGGCCCTATGTATCTTTTTATTTTTCCAGAATAAACTATTTTATTTTACTTTTTAATATCTTTTACCATGATCAGCCTCACTGAACTATCCTTTGGTTTTGAATCTGAAAAATGGCGTTTGTTTGAAAGTCTTGGTGGCACCCAGGAGGCTGATTCAAAGCCAAATTGTACTATATACTAAAATTCTATCTTAAAAAGTATTGTGTTTTATTTAGGTGTATTTCCTCTGACTAAAAAGAACATACCCTCCCTTTGAGACCCAACTACTTCGTGTGTGTGTGTGTGTGTGTGTGTGTGTGTGTGTGTAGTGTGTATATATGTCTGTGTGCTGAGATGTATGAGCCCTAGGCTTACAAAGTCCAAAGGATAACATCTGGTATCCTCCTTTATCCCTACCCACATTATTCCCTTTAGCCAGGGTCTTTTTCTGAACCTGTAGCTCACCAGTTTTTCATTCAGCCTGGTAGCTAGCCAGCCTCAGAAATCTTAATGTCTCTTCCCCTCACAGAAAATACCCAGGTACTTATTTGCTTTAGAATACAACAGGCCCTCTGGGACGTTCCTTATTTTCTTTTTTCATGTTTAATTATTTATGTGGCGAGTTGTCCTTACTGACTCACTTGTGCTATCCAAGTGTGTACCTCAATGCTTTACATATAGGTAGTCAATAAATGTTTACTATCAATGTGATTTATAGTTGTACTATTAGCATCTATAGTTGTACCTCAGAATTTCTATAGTGCACTTAGAGGATCTTATTTTAATCCCTGTTGCAATCCTGTAAACTAATAGTCACTTCCGTTGTAGTATTTCTTTTCTATGGATAAGTGAGACAGATATTTAGTGTCAGTAAAACTAAGCTACAATTAATTTGCTAACTTCAGGTTACTGGCCCTTGATACTGTACCATTGGCGCAGGTCAACACCATAGCATGTATCCCTGCACTAGAACTTGA
>CABHPP010110278.1:0-17121 GCA_902168425.1 Peromyscus attwateri
AAGTCAATCTAACAAGGGGAAAAGAGTCCCAAGAGCAGGCAAAAGAGTCAAAAATACCTGCTCCCACTGTTAAAAGTCCCACAGAAATACCAAGCCAATAGCCACAACATATACGCAGAGGACCTGGCACAGACCCATGCATGCCCTGCGCTTGCTGTTTCAGTCTCTCTGAGCCCATGCTTCATTGATTCAGTGTTCTCCCGGTGTCCTTTACGCCCTCTGACACCAACCATCTTTCTTCTCTCTCTTCCAGGGGATTTCCTTGATGGAGAATGCCAATTTAGACTCTTTCTACCTGATGTCCTGCTGCCATCTGATAGTGGAGGAAGACTCTGATGACAGCTAGACAAGATACTGATCTTACTGTAGCATTAGGAACCATTTCATTGACTTTTTTGCTTTGATTTTTGCCAGTTGTGGTTGGTTCTATCCAAGGTCTCTGGGCTATCCAGTCTCTGGTTCTTTTGTTTTGTTTTTGTAGGTTTGCTTGTTTTAACTTCCTCTTACTTATTATTTGTATCTTTCCCATCATGCCATCCCTAAAGTGTTGAACAAGGGAGAGCTGTCTCCTTTATTCATCTGTCATGTGGCAACATAGGCAGGGGAGAGATGCCCTCCCCCACCCATACCCTGTGCCCATCAATGCCTGATGCAGGTGGGAGAGCTTGCCCTGAGGTCATAGGGCAGGAGAGTTGTTCCTGCCCCTCATCAGCTGTAGCACTTGGGAGAGTGGCCCCTGAACCATACTTGGGCAACACAGTAGAGCTGTCCCTGAAGGTGTAGGAGTAGAAGAACCAAGGATGTGAAAGCAGGGAAAACAGTCTCCGGTGCTTAACCATCCCGGCAGTGTAGGTTACACTTGTGGTATGGGTCTCAAGTTAAACCAGATGATTGGTTGACCAGTCCTGCAAATTCTGTATCACCATGGCCTGAGCACATCTTTCAAGGTAGGAGAGATTGTAGGGTAGAGGTTTTGAGTCAGGGTTGGTGTCCAGGTTTCTCTTTTGGTAGACTACTGAGTACCTTTCCATCCTGAAGACACTAGATCATGGAGGTAAAGGCTCCATGCAGGCACCAGCTCAACCTCTCTACATTCAATGAGATGTATGGATATTGTCCTCTGCAAAGAGGCTCTGGCTGTCAATTTTTGGAGCGCAACCCTCTGTGCTAGCATCATCCTGTGTTGTTTGAGGATCTCCATGGGAGCCCCTTGGCCAACAACTCGACTGAATGAAACCCTGGCTCACTACAGGAAAGCTTGCCTGCCTAGAAAAGATGCCCCTTTAAGACTCTTCATCATCCATTACTACAGGTTCTCATTAGGGTCACCCTTATATGTTATAGGAAGTTTCCATCCCCAACTTCCCCCCGCCAAATTCCAGCTGTCTCTCCCCTTACTCTCTCCCTCCATCCTCCCCACCTGATACTTCTTGCTCCTGTCTCCACCCTTCCTAGTCAACACACAGAATCTATTTTATTTCCCCTTCCCAGAGAGATCCAATAGACATTCTTTTTATGTAACCTCTCTGGGTCTGCAGACTATAGTTGATTATCATTTATTAAATAGCTAATATCCACTTATAAGTAAGTACATATAATGTTTGTCTTTCTGGGTCTGAGTTTCCTCACTCAGGATGTTCCTTCTAGCTCCATTTATTTTCCTGCAAATTTCATGATGTCTTTTTTTTTAACAACTGAATAATATTCCATTATGCAGATGTACCAGGTTTTATTTAGGCATTCTTCACTTGTGGGATATACAGGTTGTTTCCAGTTTCTTTCTCTTATAAATAAAGCTGCAGCGAATGTATTTGGCAAGTGTCCTTGTGGAAGCTTTAAGTGTCCTTCAGGTAAATGCCCAAAAGTGGTATAGCTGGGTCTTGAGTTAGATTGATTCCCAATTTTCTGAAGAACAACCATATTGATTTCTATAGTGGCTATACAAGTTTACACTCCCACCAGGAATGGAAGCGTGTTCACCTTGCGCCACATCATTGCCAGCATGAGCTGTCACTTGTGTTATTGATCTTGACCATTCTGACATGTGTAAGAGTTGGAGAAACAGGAAGTCTAAATAGATGTCTCAAGTTTACTTATGGTTTCCATAGTTAAAAAGAGCATATGAGGACATATACTCTAAATTTCCTTTATCTGCTTGTGGTCTAAATGACTTCATTCTAAATATAATATCAGGTCATCCTTGACTTATCACTATTCTGCAAAACTATTTATGGATAACATATAGTAATCTACAAGATTAGAGATGATTATCAACCAGTCACAAAGAAGCACTTTATTCCCACATGGCCCATGTCTCCCATCCTCTGAATCCTTGCCTGTACAGAAACTAAAGTTTCCTATCTCTAAAGTAAATACATTCTAAATATTGTTGGTTTTAAAATCATATTCAAGTATAAAATTAGAGTACTTTAAAATATATATTAATAGCATAGCATCTTTATGTAGCTTTAGTACTAAATGGCAACACAAAATTATTGTCTAATTTTATTTACTACTACAGTTGACATCTCATCTTTGTCTTAATAATTGTTTGAAATTCAACGAGAAAAAAGTTAATGTTGCCAGGTGGTGGTGGCACACGCCTTTAATCCAAGCACTCGGGAGGCAGAATCAGGTGGATCTCTGTGAGTTCGAGGCCAGCCTAGGCTACCAAGTGAGTTCCAGGAAAGGTGCAAAGCTACACAGAGAAACCCTGTCTCAAAAAACCAAAAAAAAAAAAAAAAAGTTAATGTTTTCTAGAAATGTAGGAACTTAACACTTCAAATATAGCTAGCTGAATAACCAGAGCAATGCTTAAGATTAAAACAAATAATCTAATTTTATATCATCACAAATAATCAATTTAATAATGAAAGACATGTTGTCCAAAGTTTCTCCAGTCCTGCCAGGCCCTTGCAGTCCTGTGGCCTGCCTATAAAACTATCACTCAAAAGCTTATATTAATTATAACTGTTTGGCCATTAGCCCAAGCTTATTAATGACTAGCTTTTACACTTAAATTAACCCATAATTCTTTTTTTTTTGTTTGTTTGTTTGGTTTTTTTTTTGGTTTTTCGAGACAGGGTTTCTCTGTGTAGCTTTGTGCCTCTCCTGGAACTCACTTGGTAGACCAGGCTGGCCTCGAACTCACAGAGATCCGCCTGCTTCTGCCTCCCGAGTGCTGGGATTAAAGGCGTGCGCCACCCCGCCCGGCCCCATAATTCTTATTTATATTTAGCCACGCGGGCTTGATATGTTTTCTCAATTCTGTCTTGATATTTAGCTTCCTCTGTGTCTGGCTGGTGACTCCTGACTCAACCCTTCCACTTCCCAGAATTTGCCTCATCTGCTCACGCCACCTCTACTTCCTACCTGGCTACTGGCAATCAATGTTTTACTTATCAACCAATCAGAGCAACAAATATCCACAGCATATAAAACAACATCTCACAGCACTTCCCCTTTTCTGTCTAATCAAAAAGGAAGGTTTTAACTTTGACATAGTAAAATTACATATAATAGAACAGTTATCAAGCAAGAATTACAGTTAAAATATCTAGTCATTATATTTGGCAAAATTAAAAAAAAGTATCATCCTATATTTGTAAGTCTAAAGTTTCATATCTAATTTATGTTTTATCATAACCAATGAAAATTATAACTATCTAGTCTTCAACTACATCAAAGACCCCAAAAGAATATATTACCTAAGTATACAGGAAATGCATTGTAAGCAACTTCTTAAATTCTGGAAATGACAGATACATCTGCCTTCTTGGACAGTCATCCAAAGTTCCTCTGCAACATTGGGGCATCCATTTTCAGCCTAAATGACTAGAGTTTTTAGTCACTTTTTCCTGTGTCCTGTAGAGTATCTGGCATTTTCTTCTGCAAAGCAGGAACCTAAATGGCCATCTCACCTTGCAAAGTTCAGTGGTCCCTTTTCCATGGGTCTTGCATGTCCAGTCGATACAACATCTTGTCAAGGAGTCCAAGCAAGAGCAGCTTCTTGCTCAAATGGCTATTTTTGCCAAGAAGAAGATGAACTCCATATGGAGTGTCTTTGATGTCCATCTTCCTCTTTGAAATAAATTAGTGCTGTCAGGAGCAGACTTGTCTCACTGTCCAGAAAGTCTAAGTTTTTAGAACATTTTAAATGCCATATTCTGTAGGTCTTTGAATTATTTGAAGATCACCTATCTAATTGAAATATATCTATGTATATCTAAAAAACTAACATGACTATAAGTTTGATTATAATAGATGATTTATTATTAATCTGTATTTCTTAATTATACATTACAATTTCAAATGAGCTGTACAAACATAATACCTTAAACAAGAGTAGAAATATATATATACATATATATATATAGTATAACAAATTAACTTTAAATTTGTATCAATAAAATAAAATCTATAGCAATGCAAAGCATTTCAAATAAGTTGTTACTCTTTAAAAGTAGATTCAATAATCTACCATTTGATCCTATCATAGCTATATCTTATCCTCCTTTTCTCTTTAGAAGGCTATTGACTATGACCAATAACAATTTGTAACCAATACCTAAACAGAGACAAATATCCATAATCCAGTTTTTGGGAATGTGGGCATAGTTTTCTATTTCCTGCTGATTGTAGGAACTGGTAGTCTTATGGAGATCCTGAGAAAATTTGAGATAATGGTCAAGTCCTGGGAAAACCAGCTATAACCTTTGTTGGCAGGTACTATCTGTTAAGGTTCAAGAGGTCTGGCTTGATCAAATATGATCCATCTTAACCTGGAACAAATCTATAGCCTCTTGTTTCCTGTGGAAAGAAAAGCAGAGCCCCCTTTCCAAAGCAACATATCCTTAGATTCAAATTTGAAGTCAAAATACCTACTATATATATAGATGATAGATAGATAGATAGATAGATAGATAGATAGATAGATAGATAGATTTAACTCAGCAGCCTTTACAATCAGATGTCTTTCTGCAGTTAAAAATCCCAACAACAACCCAATCTTGATTCTCTATGTAATATTCATCATTACATGGCTTATTTTTTATATTACCTTTACTGTCTCTTTAAAGATTTTACTTTTTAAAACTATGTCTTTATATAATTGTCTATATTGATTTTCTTCTCTCTTCCAAGTCTACATACATTTTTACACATAATGTAAACCATTTAGAGTTTTATTCTATCTGAATCTGACTTATAGTGAGTCTATAATCCTTCTCTGACCTGGAGAGATTTTAAACTGTTAAGCTGCTTGTTTAGGACTGAAGCAGCAGCCTTGGCTGCTGACTCTGCCCACCTCAGCTTTTCAACATGGCAGAGGTAATTCACTGCCAGATGTGGAAGCCATGCTCTCTGCTGACTCTGGGAGGCAGTGGATCCATGCCTCCATCCAGCAGCATGTAGCCCAAAAACCTCTTTTCTTTTGGACTAGTGAAAGATAAATCCACCCCACAGCATACTGTGCAGCTTGGAGATGCCTCTGTGTATCAAAGCAGGAATCCACCAAGCTGTAGGTCAAGCCCACATGCTGCAAACCCACCATAGTGTGGCTCAAGCCCGCAGGCCATCGTTGGCCTGAGAGACACACTAGAAAGCTGTTTTTTGCTCCAGTTTAGAATCTTTTTTAAAGTTCTCTCAAGTTTTAGGTAGAAACTCTTGTCACGATGTCTGGGCATCATTGTAGACAAATTGCTAAATGTCTTATTAAATAAAAACCTGGAGCCAGATATAGGGGTAAAAACCTGAGAGATTAGGGAAATAAGAAAAGCCACAAGCTAACCTCACCTCACTGACACCCCAGTCTCCAAAGAGACCTACTTCCCATATACTCATGCCTATATGCCTTTCTGTTCTGCTCCCTCATTTGCTCTCTTAGCTCAGCTACATCACTTCCTCTTCCTGCCCAGCTCTGTTAATTCCTGTCTGTCTGTGCAGACCTCGAGACCTCTGTGGTTAGTGCTGGGATTAAAGGCGTGTGTCACCACACTTGACTCTGTTCCTAGTGTGACTTTGAACTCACAGAAATCCAGATAGATCCCTGTCTCACAAGTGATAGGATTAAAGGCATGTGCTACCATTGCCTGACTTCTATGTTTACTTATAGTGACTGACTTTTCCTGTGATCCTCAGATAAATTTTATTGGAGGACACAGTATATTAGGGGGTACAATACATCACCACATTTCCCCTTTTTGTCTAAAATAAAAAAGATTATAACTAATATAAGAAAAACTATATACAATAAGTACAATAACTATATACAATATATACAAGCAATAAATACATCAATAATCTCTAGTCCATTTGCATTTGACAAATCAGTAACTATTCCATTATCTATCCTATCTTGGTGAGTCCTAAATGTACTCAATTCACATTCTTTTTTTTTTCTTTTTCTTTTTTTTTTTTTTTTGTTTTTTCGAGAAAGGGTTTCTCTGTGTAGCTTTGTGCCTTTCCTGGAACTCACTCTATAGTCCAGGCTGGCCTCGAACTCACAAAAATCTGCCTGCCTCTGCCTCCCAAGTGCTTGGATTAAAAGCATGCACCACTGCCGCCCAGCCCCAATTCACTTTGTATCCTATATTATCAACAGAATAATAATTTCTATCTTATATTATCAACAGAAAACTGTCTTATGATGTCTTTCAAGTTTATACACTTTACACATCTTAGTGAGTTTCTTTTCTGAAATTGTTAACAAGGAAAACTATAACTACAACTATCTAATCTTCAACTCCCTCAGAGACCTGAGGAGGAAATAATATTACCTAGTAAAACAGGAAGTGCAAACAAGCGACTTCCAAAAAACGTGTGTTATAACAGAAACAACCAGCTTCCTGGACAGTCACCTGAGGTCGGGCGCCATTTGTAGTCGGAAGTTTCTCAGGTCCCACCAGGCTCCCACAGTCCTGTGGCCCACTTATAAAACTCAGAAGCTTATATTAGTTATAACTTCTTGGCCATTAGGTCAGGCTTATTACTGACTAGATCTTACACTTAAATTAATCCATAATTCTTGTTTATGTTTAGTCATGTGGCTTGATACCTTTTCTCAGTTCTGTCTTGACTTCTTGCTTCTTCTGTGTCTGGCTGGTGACTCCTGACTCAGCCTTCCTCTTCCCAGAATTCTCCTTGTCTGCTCACCCCACCTATACTTCCTGCCTGGTTACTGGCAAATCAGCATTTTGGTTTCTTTCTTTCTTTTTTTTTTTTAATCAACCAATTAGAGCAACACATATTCACAGCATGCATAACGATATCCCACAGCAAAGACATCCTTCCATTATGTCATTGTTTAACCTCATCTAATAAACTTGTAGTTAACAGTTTCTAGGACACCTGGGACACATAGTTTGAAAGCTGAAATCACAACTCCCATTTCAATTGCTCCTCTCCTCCACAGTCTTGTCTTTGCAAAGCCGGGTGTCTAAGGCTTTGTACTGATCTGTGATACTTTCTCTCCAGCTCAAGGAGGGTCCATCATATTGCCACAGAGTTGTAAACAGCTTGTTATATCGAGTATTATGGACACCTTGAAGGAAAACCTTTTAAATGGTAACCATGCTGAGCACAAATTGTGGACTTAAGTGGCTCTTAGAAGCAGTAAGAGAATAATGAATATGTTGAGTATAGAAACATGATATCCTAAGTAGTAGAAAAGCAAGATGTTTATTTATTTCTATTGTAGCAGTTCATATTGTTTTTATTTTAAGTTTTTAAAAATAGATTATGAAAGTTTAATGCTTAAGATAAGGTAATATAGTTAAATATATAGGAGCTGTAGAAGGAAAATAATATAGTCAAATTTATTTTATAAAACATTAAATAAAAATAAAATTTAAAGAAGCCCTTAAAATACATATAGTTTTGATTAACTGCATATCATTTTTGGAATTTTGAAAATTTTCCTAAAATGCTAAATTTTATATCTAAAGTGATGTGGGTGTAAATATTTTCTTTATTTATGTTACTGGTTTGATGAGAAACATCTTTCATAGCAGAAAAGATCTTCAGTTTTGATGTCTCAAGAAACAAAGGATTTCTTTGTTGATGAATTTTCTATTTTTCCCATTGTCTGGAAAATTTACAGTTGCATTTATTGTGTGGATATGTTTTTCCAAAACATGGTTTTGATATTTCTGTGCAGGGGCATCTTATAGACGGTGTTGTGTGCTCAAATCTGAGATGCATGACTTTAGGTAAACATACAGATATCAGCTTTGCCAGTATCTCTATGGTTGGTACTGAGATTAAAGGCAAGTGTCACCATACTTGGCTCTGTTCCCTAGTGTGGTCTTGAACATGCAGAGATCCTGTCTGCTAAGTAATAGGATTAAGGGCATGTGCTACCACTGTTGACTTCTTTGTTTACTTATAATGGCTTTCTTTTTCCTCTGATTCTCCAGGCAAGCTTTATTTATCAAAGCACAAATAAAATATTACTACACATGTCCTTGAATGTTAGAAACTCAGAGAAATGCAGCGCATAGAGAATGTTGGGAAGTCAGAGAGTAAAACTTAAACTATGATCAAATAAATGTATATTGCATGACTGCCAAGTATCCCCATGGAGTTGTCCTATTAGATACTGTTTTTTATTTCATCTCCAGGTTAAACTGATTGTATCAGAATGGCATTTTCTCTAAGTTCTCTTCTGTTTCAATAAACTGTTCTGTCAAAGGAAAAATCATTTTGAGGTTTACTTCTTGCTTTTTCTCCTTTTGTTTCAAGTATGTAGAATGTTAGTCTTTGTGATGTTAGTGGTGCCACATTAGCATACTCGTATGAGAACCTGCAAGACATGAGAGGAGATTTGGGAATATCAAATGATACCAAGGATGCTTAATTGTTTCCCACTAAAGAGATTCTGGTTTGCACTATATGGAAAGGAAACAGGAACTCTTGCCCTATGGATTTGATAAGCAGTAGTAATTTGCAAGGGTTAGAGGAGTCACTTGTTACTTGGGAAGAAGCTGCTGGCCAGGCTAGTTTCAGGCATTAGCATATGTATGTAACCAGGAGGACAGATACCTTAGTTCTTTCTCTGTAGTCTTCCTTGGTTACTCTGTGACACAGAGATCTGAGAGATAAGTAGTAGATCTCTTGCCCTGGGCAAAAGAAGGATATACCACCCAGATTAGAAGCCCATGGTACCCTGTCAGATGTCACTATGCATTCCTGCTTAGTCTATTCTGAGATTAGTTGATGACATAACCCTAACATCTGGATACCTCATTGCATCAGATCAGACATGTCTCAGTTTGGCAAAAAGCAGTATAAACACAGGTTCTTTCATGAAGAAATATTTGACTCATCTCTTTAAAATCAAATGCTCATAGACGGCTCTTTCCTATGCATCGAGACACCATGTGGAAAGATAGGAAAGATCATAAATACTGTTATGTATTCCATGTGCATTCTTTAATCCTAAATAAAAAGAATTATTATATCAAAATGATTTTTAATCCTAGATTATGACTGGATTTGCTCTAATTTTTTTTCTTCCAGGAATCATGGTAGTGGTTTCCTCAATAGGCTGATCACATCTATTAAAGTTAATAAAGTATCTAATACATTTTCCCATCAGAATTTTAGTGTGAATAACGCTGCAATGATGCTGCTCATGAATCATAATATATTAACTAAACTTTAAGCAGATGAAGAAATACAGCTATGGAAAGGAATCTAGCGTAAGCTAATCAGACGAGGAAAGACACTGATTTTTCCAAAGGGATAGTGACTTCTGATTATCCCTGAATAGTACCCACACCACTAGAGTTTTCCAACTGTGGGTCACCAAGACAAAGTGCTAAGACTGGCAGGGCACTGAGGCTTCATTATGCACCTCAGAAGCATCCTAGGTCAAGTTCCAGGTAACTCCTAAGAACTAACACAACAACCTCGGAGGCCTATTTGTTCACATTCTAAGCAGGCAGACACTCAGACATTGTGGGATAGAAGAGAGTCATAGATACCTAGGCCTGAGATGGTGTAGTGAATTGTCTATAGTAGGGGATATATCTTTCATTATCTATTGATTCAGCTCTTGTGCTTTGCTATTCCAAAAACCCCTTCCGTAGCTTATATTTTGGGGTTTTCTAGAAGCCTTCCTGACTATACCATAAAAGATAGGCAGCTCTGAAAAAATTAAAAATAAAATGAATAAAATTGAACAGGACAAGCATTTAAATTCTAATTAATAAAAGAGTTCTTCCATGTCTATGAATCTCTGCTTCAGTCACAGCATTTTTCACATTAATATTGGAAGAAACTTGCTTTGCAGCACTGCATCTGTTAGGCCTTATTTTAAAAATAGAAGGGATTTGAAAAAGAAGAAACTGTTTTAAAATTAGTTACTCCTACAGATCATATTCTTCATTTTATAAAAGTATTTGTTACTGGCTATGCCCCTAAAGGAAATGATGGCCTTGTGGAACGCATCTTGTTTCAGGGTCAAAATTAACTGGATCATATAAGACAAAGGAGAACACATTGTTAGAATGTATGTGAAATCATGAATTCAAGTATTACCTGCCCCATCTCTTTTTGCATGATTTCTCTTTGAATTACTTGTTTTCCTTTCTTTTTATTTTCTTCCTTTCTTTTTCTGCACTTTTCTCTCTGTCTCTCTGTCTCTCTCTTTCTTTCTCTCTCTCTCTGTCTTTGAATTTACTGCTTATAGACTTAGAAATAATATGTTATATCAAAAGTCACTTTCTCATAGGAAATTAGGTATTTAGGGGATACAATCACATTATGTCCCTATTGTAATCCCTATAAGTCTTTCAAATTTGAAAGCTTGTATTTTAAAAGCATTATTACACAGTTGAACAGTTTAATTCCATAGATTTTTTTTTAATTTGATAGTCTGAATTAGACTCACAATGCGATAATCTCCTGATATTGAGTAGGAATATTCCTTAGCTCCAGAGATGATCACAGATTTTTGTGGATGTCATTGGCATACATGCCTAAGCCTAAAATATTGTTCTGTACTACTGAAAGCTACATGTCAGTACACCATTTGAATCCTATATCACACATAGTCCCAAAAGTCATGACCCCAAAGAGGGGTGGACCAGATTATAGGTATGTCTTCCCACCTCTAGATCCAAATTGAAGACCTCTGTCTTCCTGCCTCAAGAGCAGGATCAAAAGTATATGTCTTCTTAGGTCAAATTACCTCAAAGTCTGGAGTATAACAGCATTCATCCACTTCAAAGAAAGAAAAAAAATCTTTCCTAGGTGTATCCTCTATTCCTGGATGGTAGTTCATTCCAGATGTAGTTAAGTTGACAACCAGAAAAATCCATCACATGTTCAGTTTTTGAGTCTTCATATCTGCTGCTTTCTTGCATTATTTTGGGATGATTTGATCATCTACTGGCATTGTGCAGCACATATTTTCCATTTCCAAAACTGAGTTTCATCCCTGGACAATACCTATGTACATTTTTTTTTTACAGAACACATTGATAACAAAGTTAAGTTTTCAAAGCTCATATAATCCTAAGGCTATACTTGAAACTTTTAAATGATATATTTAATAATTCTTGACCAATTTAAACAACTTTTTTTACACTGAAATGAATTATTACTTTAGCTTCAATTAGCATTAGGTTTCCTTAAACTAATTTCTGCTGTGGGATGTTGTGTATGCTATGAAAATGTGTTGCTATGATTGATTGATAAATAAAATGCTGATTGGCCAGTAGCCAGGCAGGAAGTATAGGATAGGCAGGATAAGCAGAAAGGAAAATTCTGGGAGGTGGAAGGCTGAGGCAGGGAGATGCTGCCAGCCGCCTGATGAGAAGCAACATGTAAAGATACCGGAAAGCCATGAGCCACATGGCAACTTATAGATTAATAGAAATGGGTTAATTTAAGATATAAGAACAGTTAGCAAGAAGCCTGAGCCATTAGGCAACACAGTCTGTAAATAATATGAGTCTCTGTGTGTTTGCTTGGGTCTGAGGGCCGCAGGAGCCAGGCAGGGACAGGAAAACTTCAGCTACAAATTTCTATATTTTCAAATAAAGATTGACTAAAAGAATTTAACTTTAAGAAATGAGTAAGTCCACAATTTCCTTACACAAGCTAATGTGGAATCTAACTACAAAAATGTTTCATTTAGAAGATGTATTAAAGTCACTTAGTTGTTTTTATGAAGCTTCTACAGTATGTTCATCTCAATGATAAGAGATACTATGTCTTTATAATCTGTCTTAATAATTCCTTGACAATAACACAGCCTTGCTAAAGTTAATTCAGTCTTCTAATAGTTACATGTTTACTCTGATTATGTTATAATATCAAATATTTGAGGAAATAAGTCATTAATTATATTGAATATAGACATGTATATGAATATCCAAGATTGAGGGAAAAAAGACATTAACTGCAACAATTTAAGATTTTAAAATATTTAACATTGACATGTTGGTTTAAAAAAAGACAAGTAATATATCTATGTGAATTAAAAATAGTTATCAAAATATAGCTATATATAACTACTTATACAGTATTTTATATGTAGAGAATATACATAAAGGGGTATTATGTTCCACACAGGAGTGTTAGCATATCTAATATAATGTTTTTGTTTTTATCATTTCTATTCCCTATTCTTTAAAAATCATAGTCTATTGTTTGTTTCCAAAGCGTCTCTTAAAGTCTCATAGACTGTTTGCTTGCTGGTCTGTGGTACTATTGGAAGCCACCTGCACTCTTAGTAAGCAACATCTGGTCAAAGGAAGATAGATCAATAGGATTATATCACTGGAAGAATTTTAGTGTTTGCTACCCTTCATGTATTTTTTTCTTTTCTGTTATTTTCTTAAATATAACAAAATATTGAATAATGAGAAAAAATATTACCACATAGAAGTTGGACAACACAAACCAAAAGAAAGAAAAGAGCCCAAGAGAAGGCAAAAGAAACAGAGAGCCAATCATTCCTGCACTCAAGAAACCCATAAAAGTGATAAACTTGAAGCCATAATATATATGTAGAGGGCCTGGTACAGACCTGTGCAGATCCTGTGCATGATTCTTCAGTCTCTATGGGATCATATGAGCTTTGTTTATGCTGATGTAGATGACAATATTTTCTAGGTGTCCTCCATACCCTCTGGCTCTTACACTCTTTCTGCCTCCTCTTTTGTAGACCTCCCTGAACACTGCACGAAGAGATTTGATGAAGAAATCTCATCAAGGGATGAAAGCTCCAAGGTCCTTCATTCTATGCATAATGTCTGGCCATTGATCTTGATATTTGTTCCCATCTGTTGCAGAAGAAAGTTTTCACTCTGACAATGGCTGAGCAAGGCACTGATCTATGAGTATAGCAGAATATCATTAGGATACATTTTATCATTTTTTTTCTTTTTCTAGACCAGTTTTATCTGGCTTTGATTTTACACTAGGTGCTGGTCTATCTAGACTCAGGTTCTTGGTTATCCAAGCAGTGTTGGATGTGGTTTCTTTCTCATGTAGTGGTCCTAAAGTTAAATCAGTTATTGGTTGGTTACTCCCACAACCTATATGCCACCATTGTCATAGCATACCTTGCAAGTGTTACATAATTTTAGATCAAAGGTTTTGTGGCTGGGTTAGTGTTTACATTTCTCTTTACATTTGGTACTGGTCTGAGTACCTTCCCATATCAAAAACTCTAGAATGTAAGGTTGAAGGTTCTATGTAGATCCCATTTTGTTATATCCATGTTAAATGAGCTGTATAGGTGATGTCTTCAGCAATGGATCATTGTTGTCAGTGTGTGGAAAGCAACCTATAGTATTGGCAACAGGATGGATTTTTTTTGGGAATTTCCATGGGGGCCCGTTTGGCTAACAACTCAAACAGGTGTAATCCAATTCTGGTACTGGAAGCTTCATTTGGTGACCAGAGATGGCCAGTTGGGATTCTGCCCCCCCCCCTCATTATTGGATGATATCATTCAGATAACCTTTACACACACACATATTTTAGGAAGTTTCTGCTATATTAGTTTTCCATACTAACTTTCAAATTTTAGTTGTCTCTCCACATATTCCATGCCCACTTGATCATCTCATTCAATCCCCCCATCCATAATTATATATTCTATTGCCCTTACTTAAGGAGATCTATCTGGTCCCTTTGCTCCATTACTCTATACAAATCCTCTGTGTTACTATGGATTGTAGCTTAGTTTTCATTGACTTATGATCTAATATCCTCATAGAAGTCAATGTATACTGTATTTGTCTTTTTAGTCATGAAGGATGACTTTTTTTTCTAGTTCCATCCACTTGTCTGCAAATTTTATAATGTCACTTTTTTTGAATATTTGAGTCATATGCCCTTGTGTAAATGTATCACATTCTCTTTACCTACTCTTGTGTTGAAAGTCATCTAGATTGTTTCGTATTTCTGGCTGGTAGGAACACAGAAGCAATGAACATAGATGAGCAAGTGTCTTTGTGTCCTTTGGATGTGTGCCCAAGAGTGATATAGCTGGATCCTGAAGTAAATCTATTCCTGTATTCCCAAGGAATCACCACACTGATTTCCATAGTGGCTGTACAAGCTTGAAATCCCACCAGTAATGTACAGTGTTCCCCTTGCCTTATATCCTTGCCAGCATGAACATTCCCTTCTTTTATTGCTCTTATCCATTCTGACAGGTGCAAAATGAAATCTCAAATTAGTTTTGATTTGCATTTCCTTGATGGCTAATAATATTAGACATTTTAAAAGCACTTCTCAGCCATTTAAGAGTTCTCTATTGAAATTTCTCTGTTAAGCTTTGTAACCAATTTTTAAATATGTTACTTGATTTTGTTGATAACTTCTTTCTTGAGTTATTTATATATTTTGGGTATTAGCTGTCAATCTGTATGAAGTTGTAAAAGTAATTTCCCATACTGAAACCTGCTATTTTATCCTAATGAAGTATATTTAGCTATGGAGAAACTTTTCATTTTCACTAGGTCCAATTTTAATTGTTGGTAATGTTGCCTGTGCTAATGGTTTTTTGTTAGTAATGTCTTTTTCTGTGCCAATGCATCCAAGGCTATATCTCCACTTTCTCTTCTATCAGGTCCAGTTTATCTGGTTTTATGTTGAGGTCTTTGATCCATTTGGAACTTATTTTTGTGAAGGATGATAGGTATGAATCAGTTTGGATTCTTCTACATGCAATCATCCAGTTTGACCAGCAGCATTTGTTGAAGATGCTATGTTTATTCCAGTGTGAATGTCTGTCTTCTTTATCAAAAATCAGGTGTCCATAAATGTGTTGATTTATGGCTGGGTCTTCAATTTGAGTCAGTTGACTATGGTGTCTGCGTTTGTGCCAATACCATGCTGTTTTATTACTAAAGTTTTGTACGACAACTTGAAAGCAGGAATGGTGATACCTCTAGCAGTTTTTGTATTATTCAGAATTGTTTTAGCTATCCTCTTTTTGTCATTGATGTTTTGGACTTTTTGTTTGTTTTTCTTTTATTTCATTTCTCTGTCTCTGTCTCTGTCTCTGTCTCTGTCTCTGTCTCTCTCTCTCTCTCTCTCTCTCTCTCTCTTTGTGTGTTTCAATATGAAGTGGAAAACTGTCATTTCAATATCTTGATGAAGATTGCATTGAATCTGTAGATTCTTTTTGGTTGGATGGCCATTTTCATTGTGTTAAATCTGACCAATCCACGAGAATGGAAGATCTTTCCTTTTTCTGATAGCTTCTTAAATTTCTTTCTTAAATAAACTTTCTTGAAGCTTCTACCATGCAAATCTTCACTTGCTTGGTTAGAGTTACCCTAAGATATTTTATTTTATTTGAGGCTTTTGTGTAAGGTTTTATTTCCCTGATTTCTTTCTCAGTACATTTGTAATTTTTTTATAGAATGGCTACTTGCTTTTTGTGAGTTAATTTTGTATCCAGCTTCTGTGTTTAAGGTGTTTATCAGCTGTAGAAGTTCCCTTGTGCAGTTTTCAGGGTTAGTCATGTATACTAACCTATCATCTGTAAATAGAGATAGTCTGTCTTCTTCCTTTCATTTTGTACCTCTTGATATCCTGCTTTCTTGGCTATAGTGGGCTGTGTGTTTGCAGATAGTGCCTCTGACCTGGGGGATAGAGGCAAATCTGAACTTTTTTATTCCCTTCTGGTGAAATTTTTTTCTCTATAACATCCTTCTGCTGTATGTGAAGAGGTATACTACCATAGAGCCAAAGGAATGGGCTTGGTGGCTATGGAATAAATCCTTTGTAACTGTGAATAAATACAAAGGTTACCCTTTCACAATAAAGAAAAGTTAATTAAAAAGGCAAAATAAATCTTTTGTTACTATAATTACTGAACCCAACTTTAATAAAGGAGAAGGTGAATTTAACTAAGCATGATTTGATTACATTCACATAGAGCACATTTTATTATTTTTTTACACTTTGTGTGCCACTAGTGACATTAAAATACAGATTACCTTCCTATTATAATTTTGACTGCTTTTCATCACTTCTTGTACAGACCCTAAATATCCATATCTCAATTAAAAATCAGTACCTTCAGGCACTAGCTATATGAACCAAATATCAGTAAACTCTAAACCTTGATACTACATCACTGAGAAAGTAGAGTTTCTCAAAAGAGTATATATAACTCTGATTTGAAACTTTTATCATATTCTCAGTGTAATAAAGAAAATGCATGCATGTTCTTCTGATATTCAAACACTGAAGAATGAATCTCATGGTGTCCACTTCATGGCTAAACCTTATTTGATGTTAAATAAAGTCACCTGATAAGGCTTTGCATAATAGAACCCAAAGTCTTTTCAAATAAAAAAATGCGCCGGGCGTTGGTGGCGCACGCCTTTAATCCCAGCACTCGGGAGGCAGAGGCAGGAGGATGTCTGTGAGTTCCAGGCCAGCCTGGGCTACCAAGTGAGCTCCAGGAAAGGCGCAAAGCTACACAGAGAAACCCTGTCTCGAAAAACCAAAAAAAAAATGCATCTGTAGAGTATATCTGCATTCATATAACAGACACTTGAAGTGGGGTAATAAATTCAAGAAAATGAATGTTCTTTCAATAATGGAGTTTTAAAAATTGTACTTCAGCTACAAAGGTATTGGAGT
>CABHPP010110279.1:445-14669 GCA_902168425.1 Peromyscus attwateri
ATTCTTTTCATTCACATTCCATGATTTTATCATAACCTTTTTTGGCAGGCTTTGCTGTGAAGACTTGCTCCACACAGTCATAACCCCGAGGGGGGAAAATTAGGCTTTTGTTGACAGAGTCCCAGAAATACTTCATATTTCAGCTCCTTCAGAAACACCCGCTGTACTTTCCCAGTTCCTTCTTTGACTCTGAAGTTGGGTTTTAACGGCACTAGAACTTACATCGGGCCTTCCCTTGCTGGTTTATTAAAGAGGCCATATCAGAGTGTTTTCAATGGCCTAATAAAATTCCCCTGCATCACAGTGCAACATAACTCAGCCTGAATACAAGGAAGTAAATAGTAAAGGATTTACACAACCACAGTGTGTAATATTTTAATTCAGTGCTTCTAAAGTCTGGGTGGGCATTAAAATCACTCACAAAGCTTTTAAAAACACCACTGTCTAGAAACCACCTCAGACCAATTAGATCCAAATGCTCAGAAGGAGATGGGGCCTATGTATTTATTTCAGCAGCTCCTAGGTGATCCTATTGTGTTATTCTGGTTAAGAAACACCCCTGACTCCTTCAGCAAACTGAAAATCCTTACAAGGACATTCACTATGGATACAGAGTTTGACCAAGGGCGCCTTCAAACACTCAAGGCAAACCATGGGTAGTAAAGGGCCAACTGATCCTTCTAGTCTGGCCAGCTCAGGGCTCCAGTCTTCAAGACATGTCTAGGGGCCCCTGGACCACACAGCTTTCCTAACCCAGGGTATTGCTGACCTGCTCGAGCTTACAGATTTGCTACTCCAAGTGGGGCCCCTGAGTCAGCAGCGGTGGCGGCACTATTATGAAGTGGAGCCGGCTGGAAATGCGTTAACCCAGAGTGTGGCAGGGCACTGAGCCCAGCCCCCATCTGTACTTCAGCAGCAGGACACAGTGAAGTTCGAGATGGGCTGATGCAAGGTGGTGCTCTTCAGTGACCTCCCCCGCCCCAACCCACCCAGCCAGGGCCAACATCACCAGCATCTCCTAGGCATTTGCCAGAAATGAACATCCTAAGGTCCACGTCTGTGATGTGAAGAATCAGAAACTCTGGGAATGAGGCCAAGGAATCTGCATCTGAAAAACTCTACAACGATTCACTAGAATAGTCCCCTCTCACCCCTCGCCTCCTATCAGAATGGCCTGGGAAGTAAAATCCAAAAGCTCAGTAGTGTCCTACTCCAGCAATTCAAAATTTTCAAAAGCATCCCAAGGCAACGAAAACGTGTGGTCGTGGATGCTGTGAGCCCACCTGCGCCCAGCCTTGTTCCACGACCTCAGGAAATTCAAAGCTGTCTTAGTTCTTGGAAAATATGACCCAACGAGCCTTCTCTAGAATCTTCTTTGAAGAGATCAGAGTTACCTGAGAGGAGGTAAAACCTGAGATCACCTTTTGAGCATGGGCGGAAGGCTTGGGGGTCACAGGGAAGAGGCAGACCCCTGAATGGGAATCGTGTGCATTCTACTTCACTTTAAACACAGTCTGCATGCAGCAGCAGAATGCCAAGTCCGGAGAAATTTCATTGCATCATCTGTTAATTCATACCAAGAAAATGTATTCAATTTACTGCCAGACGGATTTGCCATTCAAACAATTAGAGTTGCATATTCATACACTATAATGAATTCCAAAATGTTACAATCTGTTTTTTAAAAAAAAAACTCTGGCAATAAGATAAGCACTAAAGATAAGTTAGAATAAAGGTACAAAGAACCAAATGTTGGTCTTAAAATGATTAATTTTACCTTATAAAGCCACCTCCTGTAAATACCACATCCTTGCTTGTCCTATGCTAGTCCCACCCCATGCCACAAAGGAATCCTAACGATTAGGTAACAGGACAAATGACTACTGAGGGGAAGCCTAAATGAACTAAATTCACAGTCAGTTCAGCAGCATCTTAAAAAACACTCTTCCTCAACAGCTTGAAAATGTCAAGGAGGTGTAAACATTAGAGACAAGGAGCTCTCCAGGACGGGTTCTACCAGGAGGCGACATCCATCACAGAACACAAACAAAATCCTCAGTGTTGCTGCAGCATTCTGTGACTCCGGTTGCCTTCCACACTTGGAGTCCCCCAAGGACTGGATGTTGTAACTCAGCTCTTTCTTACAATGACAACACCGCTTTGACAAGAATACAATAAAAGGACAGGCCTTAAACACGAGGGACGGCAGGGTCTGGTGTTCCTCGGCTGTAAAATGTAGGGCTGGCACTTGTGGGTGTGTCCTCGGTGAACACACTGCGGCCAGCTCCTAGGAGCATTTCCTACTCAGTCAGTCAGGTTCCAAAGCCCTTGGCCTCGGCTCATTCAAGAAGACCAATACAGGCTTCCTCCATGAAAGGGGCGGCCAGTCACATTCTTTCTAAGTGACAGTTTTTGTCAACACTCTGAAGTTTTAGTAGTTCAAAAGAAAATGTGAAAACACGCACGCACGCACATGTAGGAACATCAAATTGAAAGTATTATCAGTAACATTATCATCAACAAGTTCCTGGGTCTCAGCGGCGATATATGGACTTTTAAGAAGTCCTGGGGAGTTATTTAACGGCTATTTTACGGTGGTATGAGACCTTCAGAGTTGGGTCAAAGGACATCATTTAAGTGAGGAATTCAGGAGGTCTCAAGCGCCAGGAATGAGGGACAGGTAGGGAGGGGGTGGCAGAGAACATGCTGTTGCTATTCTGTCCCCATTGACGACAGCAGCAGAAAAGGAGGAGCAGCAGGGCTGTTTAACTGTTCAAATGGTAGTTCTCACGAAGGCTCACACATGCTGGAAGCAGACATGTGGCTTACATTATAAATAGATGTTTGGAAAAATATTGTGCCCATTTTTTTTTCCTGCCTCCTTCTCTCTTTCTCTTTTTTAACCTCCAGCTCATGGATGATAATCCGTTTGTTTGAACCAGTTCGTTGACATTGAACAGAGATTATTTTTAGCCACTTTTAGCCCATTTTTATATAGGAGTCAGTATCGCCGCAAAGGCTTCAGAAACAAGAACCGGGTTTAAATCTTGGCTTTTTAGAATTAGCTGTGCCATCTTCAGCAAATGGGTCTGGGTTGGAGTTTCCTTAGGGTTGTGATCAGCACAACAGAGGAGGCTGCAGGAAGCCATGCGTGTGGCGCATCTCAGAAGTCAGCAGCCAACAGCTTGATGATGCCACCACTGTACCACCATTACTTACTAGAACAGTCCAGGCACATGCACGAATGCACGTACGCACACATCACTCACACACACACACACACACACACACACACACACACACAAACACACACACATTCACCTCTGCTACTCTATATAAATTGCACACTTCATAGAGCCTTAGAACACTAATGTGTTAAGCTGAGTAGAAGAATATATATATATATATATATTGTTTCCTATTATGCAGAGCATAGTAGTTTCATACAGACACGCTCTAGAGCAGTGGTTCTCAACCTGTGGGTCATGACCCCTCTGAGGAATTGAATGACCCTTTCACAGGGGTTGCCGAAGACCCTCAGAACACATGGATATTTACGATTCGTAACAGTAGCAAAATTACAGTAGCAATGAAAATAATTTTATGGTTGGGAATCACCACAACATCAGGAACTGTATTAAAGGGTCGCAGCATTAGGAAGGTTGAGAATCACTGCTTTAGAGTCCTGGTGCCTTCTCCTTAGTTGTTTTAAATCCAATGCCTAATAGGCTATCTCAGGAGACAGACGTGGTCACTGAAGTTAATACTATTGATAATGTTAAGGTTGATTATGAAACATAGACCCAATTATCCCTAGATAGCATAGAATGCTTCAGTCATCTTAGCAAGCCAAATGCTTCTGTTTTATCCTTAATTTAAGGGAACAGTATATAACTCCATCTATGGAGAAAGAAGAACCACCGGCTACTTTTCCACTCTAGGTATGTTGACGGGTTCCTGCTTACAGAGATGTTAAATTGATGAGTGGGCCACACGATGACATCAGGTGTCTCTAATAACAAAAAAAAAAAAAAAAAAAAAAAGGGTGACAACTTTATATATGGACACGGGACGTTCTGGGCCTCTTGTCACAGCCTCACTTCCGCTCCATGGCTTTCTCTGAAGGCTTTTCCACCCTTCTGGACGGTTTCTTCAGCTCCTGCACGCACTTGCTAACCGACTAGCACTTGGGGCCAGCCCCTAAGCGGGGCCCCCACATTTCTATGGCGTCTTTGTGTCTACTGTGTACCCACTGCATAAACGCTGGCCCACAGCGACCTCCAAGAGAGCACCGGAGACTACAAATATGTGGGCTGCAGCTGAGCAAAGGGATGTGTTGACTTTCCACCCTGCACTACAACTTGACCTGTGGCAAACACAAAAATACAGCGATGTGTATTTTTTTTTCCCTCAGAAATGATAATTATAGTACTCCAAACTTCAACTACCAAAATGGAAAAGGCACTTCAAAAAAATAATTTATTAAATGGGTACTTATATTCATGGTAGCCCTTACATGGAAGTTATACTTTTTTTTTTTTTTGTAACTATTAAAGGGCTGGGCTCTTGACTCAAAGTAGTCTTTCGGGGGGTTAGGGTGGGGGCTGAGTGTGGCAATAGCCCTCTAATTCATCACAGTATGTTTTTTTAAAGTATCTTTTCCCATTTAAAACATAACTTAAGAATCACAGCTTATCCGTCTGTCTGATTCAACGTGTCTCAGGAGTGTGAAGTCTGAAACACTCCTGGTACCAAACAGAGAAGGTGCAGTGTTCAGAATCCTTCAGGAACAGTTCCCGTATCCTGGTCTATTTATCTCTTCCTTAGTTTCCTCACTTGGTCCTTCCATTCTTGCCAAGCTCCTGAACTTAGGATTCTCATCAGGGTACACGGGATGTAACCCTCACTGTACTGATTTCTAGCTGGTTCTCACACTGAGGTATGCCAGAAGGCTTTCTGAAACACAGATCTCAGCCTAGAGTCACTGATGGGGTTGGGCTGCAAGGGGGCTGGAAGAGGACCGTGGCTAACAAATTTGCAGGCTCCCTTGCGGCTATCCTGGTACCGTGCCTGAGCACATCTGCCAGAAGGCATTGGTCTCTTAGGAACTATTTTCCTCCTTCCTGGGAAAAGTACTTGCTTCATCTTGCCCGCCTGCCTGTCTTTCCAACAGCTGTAGAGTGGAACCAGCTCTAGGTATTAAAGGCCATGCTTGATGGACTGAACGGAGGTCCCATCTCATCTCATACTCTTCTAAATTAACAGCATCCCATATCTTTCTTACGTTATCACTTCTAGAGACAAACAATACAGAGGACAAACTGGCTTTCGAGCTCACGGCTGCTGCTGCTGCTGCTGCTACAGTGAATGTTACACAGGCTTCCGGGTTGTGACTCTCCAATGTGCCAAAGGGCATCCACAAACAAATCCAGCTGGAATGAATTTCTAAGATAATTTGTAGCAAACTAAGATGGACAAATTCACACTTCCATAGGTGGGAATCTGTATTAAGTTGCTGGGGGCCTGGACACTTGAAAATTAATTTCACAAATGTTATGGGAAACTAATTCCACAAAGTGCTAGGAACCTGAGTTCCCTTTTATCTTTTTGCTTCTCATCCAATAATACGGTGCAGCCCTGGTCCATACAGCATTCCCAACAGTAGCAAAGCGGGAAGGGAAAGACACTAATTTTAGGTTGCAAGATTTAAAAAGTTGTTCCGTAATTACTTCTGCTAACTTTATGAAGCAGGACTTAGGTGCATGTCCTCACCCACTTGCAAGAGTGTGGGAAATGACGCCTTTAATCCAGGTGGCCAAACCTCTAGTTACAAATTTCCATTTCTATAAGAAAATGTGGATGGACACATGGATCCCAGCAGGATCAACCAGATCTCCTGGCAACAAGTCCCCACAACAATTTATCATTTGGACAGCAGATGTATCTTGTCCTTTTGTTTTGTTTTGTTTGAGGCAAGGTCTCACTATGTAGCCCTGGCGGTCCCAGAACTCATATGTAAATCAGGCTGGCCTTGAACTCACAGAGATCCACCTGCCTCTCCCTCCCTAGCACTGGGAGCAAAGGAGTGTGCCACTACACCAGACTTATCTTGCGCTTTTTAAGAGCAAAAGTAAACAAATCATTTTGAAGAATTGCTTGAGAAATACTCAAACTGAACATAAGCTCTCCATCTACTTGTTAAAGGTACCTGGAAGATTTAACCTCTCACGAACTTTAAAATCCTTGAGAACCAACTACCATGTAATATGCCACAGTTAAGTTGGGTATTTTAGCAAAAATGAGATGAATGAGATGAGCTTGTCATCAGTGGGCCTAGATTTCTTGTGAAATATCCTACAAATCAGAATTTAGCAAATCAATTTAACCCTATGATTACAGTATGAAAAGGGGGGGGACTACAGATTTGAAGATTTAATTACACAACAGTGGATGAATTAATGTTTGTTCGTGAATAAAGATGTAGGGCTGGTTCTGTCCACAGGACTTCATTGCTAAAAGTAAACTAGTCTTCATCAGAAATCCTTAGATATTTATGAAGAAAACAGTGGCTTAGAAAGCCACTGACCTCTCAAAAGGTCATTCAGCTAATGGCCTGAAGCCAAGTCCCCCAGGGAATTCTCTACTGATTCTACCAAGACATAGTCATTCATCATCACCCTAAACTTCTTGGCCTTCCTTCGGTCTGTAGCTAGCATCTCCCTCAACAGTTATTCAAATCTCTCATATAATACTTAAGAACACTTAGGATCTAGTGTAAACATGATTGTAAAGCTCCTTTATCATCCAGCCAGATAAACATACAAACGGAGCCACAACAACAACAAAAAAAAATGGCACTTTATGAAAGTGGTATGGCTGAGGAAGGTCAAAAGAGCAACCTCTGGATGTGGCCAGTTGTTGTACAGTCCCACTAGCCAGCTGCTGACAGGCTGCCCACTCGGACAGATGGAGAGCCTCATCCTGTGAGGCTTGTGAACACAAATGTTTGGAATGCAAAGGAAGGCTTGTTGAGATGGGAGTCCCAGGATGATCCTTCTTGAGACTCAAGTCTAAGGGAGACAGCTCCCATGAAGAATGCTCTCTAAAGCTGCCTAATTCCCAGGGCAGTTAGAGCTCTGGGACATTCCCTAACCCCCTTCGGAACAGAAAGCCTGGGCAGAGCCAAGCAGGAACTATAACTGGATGAATGGTATGACCAGCCAGAGTTCTTCAGAATTCAAGATAGTAGAAGGACTCCTAGAAAAGCCAGGTATCTGCTCCTGGGGTCTTGGCTTGGCATGGTTCCCACCTCTGAAAGCATTTCTATGTGCAGCGCCCCATCCGGCTGTTCCTCCCTCCTCACAGTTAGGGAACAGCGCCCTCGTCTTGTTCTGCTCCTGGATTTTGTGGTCAGACTGAAGTCATCCCCTTGAGAGGGTTGAAAAGCCATCTTGACCCCTAAGCAAATGCTTCTGCAAGGCCTGTCTTATGCTCTGTGCAGACCTCCGGCCTAGTAAATGAGGGAGATGGAGCCCACCTTCCTCTTCTATATCTCCGCCCACCCCCGTCTGTTCTTCCTTTTTTCTACTACTACCATCTCCTTTATTTACAGATGCTCTCATTCCTAGGGCTATCATATTTTATTTAAACTGTAAGTCTGATGTCAAGTCTATTCTTTGTCCCCACTGTAACTAAAAGCAGAAAATTTTGCCTTGAAGAGGAAAAGTAACATAGAGAGAGGCTTTGGAGAAAAAGGAAGCGGACGAGGAAAGAGGGAAGGAAAGAAGAAAGAGATGGGAGGAGGAAGAGGAGGGGCAGGAGGTACTGGGAGGGATGCAGGCTAGGGATAATCCCAGAGGGTTTCTTTGGGGATGGGATGCTGGGAGCTCAGTGGCATAGTGATGTGTGAATTTCTACTCTAGGTGTTTTTCATAACAGACTTAGGAGTTACCTACCTTTTCCCCCTGACTCACTGCCCAGAGTCAAGAGCTCTGGGATTTACACTGCCCCCCCCCCCCCTTTTTTTTTTTTTGGCTCCTGGTTCTCCTTGGAGATGGCAGTTTCCAGTCTTTCCCAACGCAAGACGCTTCCTCCTTAGAGGCTAACAGAAGTCCTAGAAGCTAGACACTCTACTTGGAAAATGTGCACAGTGTTTGATCACATGACTCTTGGCATATAGTGAGGGTGGGATTTTATCTGACCTTTTCAAAGCCTTAGAAGAGATTTGAGATCTGTCAACAGCCCTCAAGATTAACAGCTGTATTAAAAAATAATTCATCTGATTGTTGGGCCTCTTTTGCATAAGCAATGGCAATATAGGAGACTCAGGATTTCCAAGAAGTCACGGGTTACTCTAGAAAGGGCCTCACTGGTGCACCACACCACAGACTACAACTGCCCTGGAGAGTGCAATGTGATTCTGGCCAGCGTGCTCTGGAGGCATTTCCAGAAACTGCTCCTCTTGGTTTGTCATACATGCATTTCAGAGACTCAAACTACTGCCAAACACAAGCATAACAGTATTTTAATTAGTCCCACATTTCAGCTTTCAGATTAAACCAAAAAAAAAAAAAAAAAAGCCCAAACCGGATCACTTTCTAGGACCCCAGTATTCCTCTTCTCCCAAAACGTCGGCTCTCAGCACTGTCTATTTCATCAAGAAAAACCTTTGACCAGTTCTTGACTTCCTACGTGTGTGATAATGAGCTAAAAACAACTGGGCTGTTGGCCTGTCGCTGGGTAAATGCTCTGCTCTCGCACAGCTGCTTCGGAGCACATCTGATTCAAATTACAAATCACTACACGCTATGGATCTCCTGGGTCAGTGTGTCATGAATAACTGAATTTGTCAGTGCTAAATCAATGAACAGCGAGGGTCCACTGCGCTGTTTTCTGTGCAATAAATTCCGAATAAACCACAGTTGTGCATCTTCTGCCATGACCTACCGGTCTAACTACACTACCCACTACCCAATTAAGAATGCGCCAGAAGGCTCCACCTCATCAGGGGAGAATGTTGGCTCTCGCACTGTATATCACCACCAAGCCGCCTTTAAAAAATTATTATCACATTTATTTATGTGGGTGTGTGGGTGCACGCCAGGGCATGCTTGTCAAGGTCAGAGGACAGCTTGAGGGAGCAGCTGGTTATCTCCTTCCAGCATGTCTTTCCAGGGATTGACCTCAGGTTGTTAGGTCGGCCATGAGGCAGACTTCTTCACCAGCAAGGCCATCTCACAGCCATGAGCCACCTTTTGAGTCAGAGACCAGATTATCAATTAGCAATGCCAAGAGCACTTAACCCTTAATTATGCCACCGTAAAGAAAAAAAAATTATCAAGAAAATGACCTTTCACATTGAAAAATAACTCAGACTAATTTCTAGTGATGACTTATTACGAATAAGAAGTAATCCAAGATTAACCTGCCAGAAAGGACATGTAAAGCTGGTCAAGTTGTTCATGTAAGTTAAAGGTAATGGCGTAAACCGAACATCTGCCTTTCTCAGGGTTTCTACTTCAACGGTTTATGAAAACTGCCCAGAGCCACTCCCTGACACTTTTTTAGTTCCTCTGACAGCGGTGGTCTTACGTCATGGCTTCATCCATCCCCTAGCTGACAATTTTTGAGGCTAGAGGCCACAGCTACGGGCTTAGGAATGCTCATCACCTATATTCCTCAGCCACACTCACCCTGCCAGCCCGACTATCAATCTACCTAGCAGTTAAATGAGCACTGAAGACAGTCTAGCTAGGTATTCTGAGGGGTCTGGGGATACAAAGTGGAACATGCATGGTCCCTAGCCTCAAGATCCAGCTGGTCATCATCAAGCAAAAGCCGTTCCCCCTGCAAAATATCTCTTCACTTCCGTCTACATCCAAGTCTGATTTCTCCCTCTAGGCCCTTTCTCATGGATCCTGCAATATACCTATTTTTAAAATGCACACGCTGCATCATTATTTATAGTTCCAGCATGGAAAGCCATGACCACCACCGTGATGTATTTCCATGAAACTGGGACCTGAGTCTTGCAAGATCTGTGTGTCTCAGATACTTAACACCTAGAGGAGCATGGCAGGATGCTAATCAGCTGCTAGAGCCCTTACAGTTTTCTCTCCCACCTCCTTCCCTAGCTCCCATTATTCTATCTTCCTGCCTGCCTGGCTCTTTCTTTCCATAGATAAGTGAGTGCCCGATGGTGCTGAGCACTGATGTCCAGAAGAACGTTTCCTAGCCTCAGTTTTCAAGAAAGGTCTCATTCTCATTCTCTGTGCCTGTCTCTATCTCTCTGTCACTGTCACTCACTTGTGAGTGCTCTCTCTCATATGTGTGTATGTTGGGGGAACACATGTGTGCCATTTCAAGTACATAGAGGGTCAGAGGACAACTTGGGCGTTGGAACTTGCCTTCCACCTTGTGTGAGAAAGGGTCTCTGTTCACTGGTGTGCACACCAGGATATCTGGCTTGGAAGCATCTGGGGATTCTCCTGTCTCCATCTCACATCTCACTGTAAGAGCTCTGGGATTAGAGATGCATGCCACCATACCCAGCTTTATGTGGGTTCCAGGGATCTGAACTTAGGTCCACTTAAACCACTGGACCATCTCCCTGACCCTTGAGATGTTGCTTATAGTAACAACTGGCATGCAAATAACTATTGGTAGTTATAATTGTCACTAACTGTTGACTTCCAAATACTTACAAAAAGTTAGGGATCTCTTTCTATCACAGAGCCACATCAACAACGTAAACTCTAAAGAATCACAGGACACAGGAGAAAAAAGATTCACATAATTTACTACAATAATCAGGCATCATCAGCTTAAAGCATTCAAAACACATACGAAGTTCGAAATGCATCCTATCCTAGCTACATAACAGTCTTGACAAGTCTGGGCTAGTAAACAGCTGGGTGCTCATTAGTACTACAGCTGGATACTCCTTAGCATTCTCTTCCTCTAGAAACATTTGCACACAATGAGCTGAACATTACTACAGCACTGCTCTGAAACCATATTGACTTTGCTAACAAAGGAATGTTATAAAATTGACACTAGGCTTAACCAGCAAAGGAGAGGGTGTGTCTCAACTATAATCCACTTTATGGATTTTTTCAGGGGTTTCCTGGTCCAGCACGGTTATTTTAAACAATGAAAAGCATGCTCTACCAGAAGTCTGATGGAACCACGTGGCGTAGGAAGAGTGGGAGGGATGCCGCTTATGGCTTCTAGGATGTCACTATTTACCTCAAACACAATGAAATGCTCAAAAAATTAGTTCTGCAAACGAACTGCCTAAACGCATCTGTCACTTCAAAAGAACTGCACAGTGCACTGGAGTGAATTTTAAAGTCTCTCCAAGCCCGACTTAAACAAGCGGCTCTCACAAAGTATGATTAGACTCCAGAATGGGAGCACCTCCCTTCTTCCCCGCACAGTCCATATCTTGTTTCCACCACATCCGTGCTTAGAGGCTCCTCGGAAAGAAGGTAGCGCAGGCTTTGGAGGGATAGTATTTCCGTTCCCAGCTTTCAGCTTGACTTATTTAAGGAGACCAAGGAAGCACAGCCACAGAAGACAAGAGCTGTAGGTTACAAACGTCAGCTCCAGAACCTATTCCACCTCGGCAGTAGCCGGCCCTGCAACCAACGACCACGTCCAAAGCCTTCCACGAGGCCCGTGAGAGCATCGCAGAAACACAGCGGGGCATCGTCAAACATGGGTCCCCTGGTTCAGGAAGCTGACTTCTACTACAGCGTTCTGCAAAAGTTCATCTCAGGAATCACATCACCCACAAAACGAAGTCTCGGCATCATAAACGCCTCCTACAATAATGCAAGGCTCTCATGATGCTCCATCTTGCAATGGCGAATTGACTCCCTAAACGACGTACATCTGAAGAGATAATCAGTGAAGCTACTACACACTCAACACTGGCAGTGACTGACAGCAAAACTCTCACACCGTAGCTACCAGAACCCAACGGCCTTGGCTACTGAGGATTTTGATCAGCACTGAAAACTTCAATTATGCAGGGGAAAAAAAAGTCTACCTTCTGTCCTAGGGTTTCTAGTGCTGTGAAGAGACACCATGACCACAGCCAACTCTCATAAAGGAACACATTTCATTGGGGCTGGCTTACAGTCTCAGAGGTTCAGTCCATTACCATCATGGTGGGAAGCATGGTGGTGTGCAGGCAGACATGGTGCTTGCGGAGGCTCAGAGTTCTACATCTGGATCCACAGGCAACACGAAATGAACTGTGTGCCACACTGGGTGTAGACTGCACACAAGAGATCTCAAAGCCCACCCCCACAGTGACATACTTCCTCCAACAAGGCCACACCCACCCCTACAAAGCTATGCATCCTAACAGCGCCACTTCCCTTTAGGGGGCCATTTTCTTTCCAACCACCATCCCTTTCAAGCATCTATTAATAGGAACTTCTAAATGGAAGAGGCAGGCACATGCCAACACCCCAGCGATCGACTAACATCCACATTAAAGGTTGAGAGTGATTGAAGCACTCTAAAGTTATTTCTGGATCGAAGAATATTAATCAGACATGACATATAACATATACTACCAAACTAAAGGGACAAAGTCCCTAAGAAGCACCAAAGAATTCTACAGTCAAATCCCATCATCCCTCAGTCGCCTCGGGGAGGCCTATGGTTATTCCCATTCTGTCACTTCTCAACACTTTTCCTTTGATGCCCCCTTTGACATTAAAATAAAAAAAAAAAAAAATCACTCTCGGTGCCTAACAGTTTGAACTTACGTTTCGGCAAAAAATACAATCCCCCAAAGTGCTTACCTCTGTTGTTAGGCAGGTATGACTCCATATGCCTTTGGGCTGTTTCCCAAAATAAAAACCCAACTTCTAACGGCGACGTTCAGAAGACAAGTGCCTCCGACATCGTAGACCATGACAGACGGCTAAAAACAGAAAAAGGAGGGGAGGGAGGGAGGCACGGCGGGACGACCGAGTACAGGAGCCAAGTGTGATCGGGGTGCATTACATAAAATTCCCAAGTAATCAATAAACATATTATCTGGGGGGGGGGAATAGTCTCTAACAGTCGGAGGACAGACTATGCATGTCCCCTAAGACTGGCCCTACAGTGGTGCCACCGAGTCAGCGGAGCCTTTGAAAGGTGGGGTTTTATGGATGGTTCTTAGGTGGGTGTGGGATTGTGGGACTCTGGCTCCTTCACTCATTGCCTTCTGGCCATGAGGTGAGTCCCTGTGTTTTACCACGCCGTCAGGCATGACACGCGCACGCTGAAACAGGGTCAACCAATCACAAACCGGAAACCAAAAAGCGTCGAGTCTAACCTTTCTCTTTATGAACTGATGATCTCGCTTAGTTCGTTACAGTGCTGGAAAGCTAACACCCTGCCCGAGAACCTCAACATGGTGCATATTTTCTATTCATTATGCATTATTTTTTTTGCCAGCCATTAATTCCCTGTTCCCTGCAAATCTAGAGTGTCATCCTTACAATTCCACTGAAATCATAGTGCCTTCTGGTGGACCGACAAGAGGAAAGGAAAAAAAAAAAAAAAGGCCTAGCTATGAGAGTTAAAAATGTAATACATGTCTGGTCATCTTAAGATCATGCAAACAACTAACAAAAAAATGGCTTTTGAAAAATAAATTTGCCGGGCATTGGTGGCGCACGCCTTTAATCCCAGCACTCGGGAGGCAGAGCCAGGAGGATCTCTGTGAGTTCGAGGCCAGCCTGGTCTACCAAGTGAGTTCCAGGAGAGGCACCAAAACTACACAGAGAAACCTTCTCTTGAAAAACCAAAAGAAAAAAGAAAAGAAAAAAAATTCATTGAGAAACATGTTTGCTTCATGAGGGTTAATTTCAATACTTCTTAGCTAAGGTGAATAAGCATTTAAACAGTATTAATTATTAAGCTTTTCACCAATGTCCAAATGCTTCTTCACAGCAACACTTCAATGCAGAATTTTTCCAAAAGAAATTTAATTAGGAAAAACAAACCATGATTGCACGAAAGTCAGATATTAAAAAAAAAAAAAATCTTGCCGGGCGGTGGTGGCGCACGCCTTTAATCCCAGCACTTGGGAGGCAGAGGCAGGGGGATCTCTGTGAGTTCGAGGCCAGCCTGGGCTACCAAGTGAGTTCCAGGAAAGGCGCAAAGCTACTCAGAGAAACCCTGTCTCGAAAAACCAAAAAAAAAAAAAAAAAAAAAA
>CABHPP010110281.1:7083-38854 GCA_902168425.1 Peromyscus attwateri
TATGTATACAGCATGTGCCCCTGCAGGCCAGAAGAGGGCACCAGATCTCATTACAGATGGTTGTGAGCCACCATGTGGTTGCTGGGAATTGAACTCAGGACCTCTGGAAGAGCAGTCAGTGCTCTTAACCTCTGAGCCATTTCTCCAGCCCCTCTTCTCTTTTTTTTTAAGTTGAAAATAAAGATCCTGTGGGTCCCCGGTATGTCAGTTGCAAAGCACTGCTTCCAGGTCTGTGGAACAGGCTAGGGACACCTGCCTGTCCTCACCCATGCTTATTCCTGGTATGACAAGATGAAGAATAGCGTATCGTTTTACTGTTGCTATCATTGGAATACAGAAGGTGACACTCTTTATCAAGGTGTAACCATGATTGCTCATTATCCTCTGCCATGTCACGCAGAGACCTACCCCAACCTGACCTCTCTGTTCCTCTCCCCACAGTGCCACCAGACGACCCCATCATCCTAGGAGGGCCTGTGATCAGCCTTCGGGCAGGAGACCCTCTCAACCTCACCTGCCATGCGGACAATGCCAAGCCAGCAGCTTCCATCATCTGGCTACGTAAAGGAGAGGTCATCAACGGGGCCACCTACTCCAAGGTGAGCCTGAGGGAGAGATGGGGATGGGCGATGGGCAGTGGGACAAAGGATAAAGAGAGGTAAGAGTGGAAGGGTCAGGCACCTGGGGACCAGCTCTGCCTTTCTTCACGTGGAAGTGCTTCTGTTGTTCCACATTCTCCGTGTGTGTGTGTGTGTGTGTGTGTGTGTGTGTGTGTGTGTGTGTGTGTGTTTTATTGGTCACTTTAGTTCTCAGACTGTTTCTTCCACTAGCCTCCCCTCTCCCACCTCCCCTCTCCCGCCTCCCCATCCTACCCCTTGACCAGGATAACTATAGGTAAAAACCCTAAAACAAGATAAGGTCAGAAGAGGAGATTGAGGCAGAAGTGGTCAGGTTGCTACCACTAATGTGATGCTCTGAATAACTGTGTGTCACCCCCCAACACTCCTGTGTTGAAACCCTAAGACCCAAGAGGAGGGAGATGGAGCTTTGGAAGGTGGTTATGTCATGAGGGTGGTACATCATGATTAGGATTAGTGGCCTTATAAAGGGGCCCAAGAGAGAACTCTGTCCTTTCCACTGTGTGCAGACATTGTAAGAGGATGACCAACACCAACAGGTATCTGTCCCTTGCCATACACTTCTTCAGTCTGCCCCGTCTTGGACTTCTAGGCTCCAGGACTGTAAGAAACGAACCTCTGTGATTCTGCTGCTGTCCAGCTTGTAGGTTTTTGGTTTTGTTGTTGTTGTTGTTGTTGTTGTTGTTGAAACAGCCTGAATGGAATAAGACTTTTTTCAGAAAATACAGTAAGTTCATTTTTAGCATGTTTCTCCCAAGTGTTACATGGACCATACTCATACTAACAAATTATGCATTGTCCGTCTGAAGTTCAAGGTTAACAGGTCATCATGTGTTTTAATTTGTTAAATCTGACCTGCTTTCCACGGCTGCCTGATGAGATGCCAGAACAGGGACCAGGAAGGGCTAATCTGAGCTTTGTGCCCTGATGGGCCTGCCTATGAAGCTGCTTGTCTTTAACCCATACAGTTGCACCCTGAACTGGCCCCTGTGGTGCTCTTTTACTTTGTTTTCTGTATTTTATAATATTTTGAAAGCTTGCAACCTCAAAGACCCTGGGATGTGAAGACAGCCCAGGTTCACCAGTTCCCAGAAAGAGTTAACTTACTGTTGGCTCTTCGGCCTATCCAGAGTCCACAGCCCCATGCTGGCCTTTTTTCTCCTTCCTGTAGTCCAGAGCAGTATCTCCAGGACCAGGAATCAGGAACGTCAGATCCCTCTACAGCCCAGGGCCCACTAAAGCTCTCCAAGCTATCCAATCCTAAATGTGCGGCCCCTACCCTGCCTCACCCATCCCTTTCCCCACTAGCCACAGCGAAGGTTCATCACACTCATCCCCCCTCCACTCCCAGTGGCCTGGTGTGGCATGGCTTACTTACCACGCCCCTCCTCCTGGAACTGTGAATAACAAACCATCTCTGCAATGGTGGTAGCTTCCTCATCTGTTGGTTTCACTGTCTATGAATACAGTCAGAAATAACCTGTGCCACACGCCTCCCCGGGAGACTTTTATGCAGTCCCAAGCGGGGTTTACATCCTGCAGAGCCTTCAAGATGAAGGAGACCTGACCTTTGGAGGGCCACTGGCCCAAGCTCTTTTGACTAGAGACAGAAAACTGCGACTTTGAAGGGAAGTGTCTGTCCTGCTCAGGTGTCTTCTAGCAGCACCAGGACTATAGCCAAGGTCTCTTGTCACCTAGGCTTTCCTTCTGGCCTCTCCCAAAACAGGCTCGGGTCTCTATGGGTTCCAAGAACACCACCGGGGGCTACATCAGGACCCCAGGCAAAGCAGCCTCCAGGCTCTGAGGTTAGGGCATAATTTTTCAGGACCCTGACCCAGGGTTTCAGAGGGTATCAAAGCACATGCTTGTTCTTCAGTTCTGATCCCCAGCTGGCTCCTCCCCGTGGGTCCTGAGAAGAGAAGAAATGTCTTTTCCATCAGCAGAGGATGTGAAGAAAGGCCATTCCTATTCTAAGGACAGCTCCTTCCCGTCCCAAATTGACTATACTGCCAAAGACGGCTGATCAAGGCTTGGCGTACCACCCAGTTCCTGGGGCCAGATCCCCAAACAAATGGCTTCTCTTGGACCTGAATCCATCCTAGGAACAATGCTTCCTCTTGGGAGATAAGTTGTCTGCTCACATCCTGGGTGGAGCCACACTGTGAGAATGTCAGGAAAGGCAAACACATAGCCCAGGGGCCAAGGTCATCCAGAGGGGGCTGGGAAGGAAGAGAAGGGTGTTCCTACGTTAGAGGTGCCTGTCCATGTCTCTCTGAAGCTGGGCCAGCCTGACCTGCCCGGGATATACAGAAGAGGACATGCCTCATCTCATAAAGGCAGGGTTCAGGGTCACCCTATGAGACCTATTCCAGGCTAGTCTACTCAGAAGGCCATCCTCACCCACACAGCCTGGCACACTGCCTTTCTGGAAAGGAGACTGTGTGCCTGTCCTTGCCCAGGCACACCCCTATTCTGACTGTCAAAAAGGGAATGGCAGCCAGGCCAGATGCCAGTCCCTGCCAGTCCCTGCTCTCTGTAACCCCAGGCAACAGTTTCCTGGGCTCAGTTTCCTCCTCTGAACATGAAAGAGCTGGAAGAGACACTCAGGAAGTGCCCTAGCTGCGACAAGCTGTAAAGTCACGGATTAGAGCTCAATGTAAGAGGCAAAGATTCCAACAGGAGCCATATGGCCCAAGCTGAGGGGCTGTTAGAGACTGACCCCCACCCTGTCTCCTGCCAGGAGCTCAGCCCAGGCCATTCCTTCTCCAGAACTGCAGAGACAATTGTCATAAGCCAAATAGTACTTCTGACTTACTTACAAACGCAGAAACATCAGAGGAAGACCGAGAACACACAAGTGCACACACAACCACTCACACACAGCCCACAGAGAAGTCCCCAGGAAGCCGCCCTGACAGAGCTGCACCCAAAGCCTTCAGTAGTCACCACCGTGCGACGTGGTGGTAGTTAAAGCCACTGATAATGAAGCTGGGTGGCCGATTCCAGCCGCCACCACCCTCTAGCTATGTGATCTAAACTTTCCATATCTGTTCCATCTGTACACTGACAGCATCATTGGCACCCAGGTCTAGGGATGGCTGGGGACACAACCAAGACACCTACCTGGCAGACCGAATCTGCGCTAAGCACAGCTGTTGGGACCGCCACCGGTCCTCTGGGCCCTCACACCTGGCCACCTGTTTTCCAGATGCTGTGGCAGTGTCCGAACAGCAGGCCACAGAGTCCTGTAGGCCAGACTTCTGTCATGTCAGAATGTTGGCGTAATCTCTCTGTCTCAGTTTCCCCAGCTGCAAAATGGGGATGATGATAATCATGGCCGCTTGTTAGGGCTACTGCAGGACTCACAAGAAATCACACACCAAATTTCCTTGTAGGGCTGGTGAGATGGCTCAGCAGGTGAAAGCATTTGCCCCATCTCCAGGTCCCACCTGGTAGAAGGAGAGAACACGTTGTCTCCCCGACCTCCGCATGCACGGTCCGGCATGTGTGTGCGTGCACATGCACAATACATAAACAAACCAATAAATGTAAATTGCTTGTTTTGTTGTTTTGAGACAGGATCTCACTACGTAACCTTGACTAGCCTGACCCTTACCTTGCAGACCAGGCTGGTCTTGAACTTGAGAGGTCCCCCTGCCTCTGCCTTCCTGGTGCTAGGATTCAAGGTATGCGCATGCACCACCATGCCCAGCAAATGTAATTCTTTCCAAGTTCCCTGTAAGGAGTATGGAATAGAGTAAGGACTCTCTGTATTAGTTATTCTTTTCATTGTTGTGACAAAAATACCTGACAGAAGCAGCTTCAAGAAGGAGGGTTTATTCTGGCTGAGCTAGAGGGTGGAGTTCACTATGGTCGGGGAGGAATGGCAGCTGAGGCGTGAGGCTGCTGCTGGTGTGTCCTGTCTACCTAGCACGAACTGCAGAGCTCTTGCTCCCTATGGCCCAGTGTGAGTGTGAGCCACTGAGTGTGAGCCCCTTGGCTATGCTGCAACTCCGACACTGCCTGCCAGGTCTGCTGAGAGACGAGACTGGGGCGGGGAAAGGGAGGTGGGGGGCTGCCTCTCTCCCTGCCACGTCATGGACACCCTGTCTTGGGAATATGGGGACAGCTGGGATTCTCCCTTGCTCCTCCTGCTTCTCTGGGCTTGATACAAGAATGGAAGTCACAGGACAAGCATCTGAAATGCCAGCAAATCTACAAAACCCAGGGCGGGGCGGGGTGTGGGGGGAGGAACAGGTGATAAACATGGAAGATGAGTATGGGCTTAGCTCGAAGGAAAACCTTTCCTGGGGGGCTCTCTTCCCACCGCTTCTGCTACATCCCCAGGGAGGGTGATGTGATGAGACTCTGACCTGCTAGGGGCCACATAGAAAATGCTTTTGTCTTAGGAGATACAGCCTTCCATCCCCACTTCTTTGCTTTCTCCACTTTCAGGGTACCTGCCTACTCAAGGGGCTGTCAGCCTGCCACCCCCATCCCCACCCCCGGGCCTCCACTGGGCCTGTGCTTGCTCAGGAAAGGGATGCTGGCTCACATCCCCCAGGCCCTCACTCTCCATGGTACACATTGTCTCCTCCAGTCCCTCCAGCACACTGCATCCACTCTGTCAAACCTAGGGGCCCAGAATCTCTACCTATTCTATGTTACATGCTAGCCACCTCTGCTCACCTTATCTACCTGAGACTCTCTTCTAGCCCTAGGGCAGAAGGCTGGATGTGGGGTCTCAGGCAAATGACGCTGTGCAGACCTATATTATCCATGTAACATTATTCAGTCCAGATAACAAGAGGCCTATATGGACCCTCAATTGTCTATAAAAGGGGAAACAGAGAGATGATTAAAAAAAAAAAAAAGACACAGCAGGTGGGGGAGGTGAGTGGGGAGGGAGAAGAGAGAAGGCCTTGTTGCCAGGCAATCAGGCCTGCTCAAGGCCTCTCCAGGCTGTTTGCATATCAATGAGCAGCCCATATTTAGCACCAGAGTTGGGGCACCCACACAAACTGCATTGCCTTCAGGCTGCCCATCTCTGAGGGCTCAGCCTGGCTTTCTACTGCTCACCAGAGGTCCTGAAGGGATTGGAAAGATCTGCCACCCACCCTGGGCAACTGCCCCAAGAGTACACCCAGTTCCCACAGTCCAACCTCTCAGGCGGGTGCTGAGAAACCAGCTCGCGATAGACGCCAATTCAATGGCCTCAGGGCGGATCAGTGAGCTTGTGAGGTTGCCTGCACAAACAGGAAGCTGCACCGGAGCCAGTTCTGTTCAGACGGGCACTGGGAGCCTCACATAGTCACTAGAGCCCTTGAGAAAAAGTTCCTTAGATGCAGTTAGTGGGCAGAAGCCTGGGAACACCCACAGGCAGAGGTGGGTACATGTACGCAGGGGAGGGATAGAAATCCACTCTTGGAAAACTATGCTCCTGCACATTCATTCCTGGCCGCATGATGCTGTCAATGCAAAATCCACAGCTTACATCTCAAAGGGAATAAGAGATGGTTTATTTTGAAGCCATTTTGAGACACCATGGGCCAGGAACATAAATTTTGGTTACCCCAAATTTCATATTACAACATGAAACCAGTTTCATGAAGTTTTTATAGTTTCACAGAATAAAGAAAGTCATAAATTAAGGCAAGTTTAAATACATTGGCGGGTACATCAAAGAGGTGGGTACAGTAAGATGGGGAAGCTTTTCTATAGGCCCAAGATGCTATCCGAGCTTTGGGGTTGGTGGAAATTAGTAATGAGCTAAGTGAATAGATTCTAAAAGTTTATCCATTAGTCACAGGATATTAGTTCTGACACAGAGGTGGGCAAGGAGTGGCTGTGCCAGAGGGCTAGAATCTCTCCACCATTCTAAAATGCAATCAGTCTCTGCAGACAGTTGATTTTCAGGAATGTTGTTTACAATGCCTGCATATTGTATAGTCCTGCCCTCTGTTGGTACACCAACATGAGCTGGATCGCTGTAGATGCTCAGGGGTTGCCATCAAAGTCATATTGATAAGCCTGGGTCTAGAGTCTGATGCCACGTTAGTACCCACCAAGCTCCAAAGAGGTAGTGAGTGAGTCAAGAAATTAGTGGCACCATTAAAATCTACTTCCCAGCCCCAGCTCCCAGGCTGATTTGCATGCTAGCAAAAGCCTCAATGTCTGAGATGTGTCCCCAGAGTCTAACTCTGTGAGGAGAAGAGAAGGAGGAGAGGTGAGGGGCATAGGGACGAAAGAGGCAAGGAAGCAGGTCTCTGATAAGAATCAGCAAACATTAGACAGTCCCACTTGGATGAGGCCTTCAGGGCCACCAAGTCTCAAGGCCTCATTTGCATATGAGAAAAGTGATAGAGGAGACTTACAAAAGAGGAATAAAGCAAAAGATAAAAGAAGAAAGAAGTTCAAAGGGGGCTGAGGGAGGGGAGCAGTGGGCAAGGGGACCTGAATGCATCTACTCCCCATTCAAAATACAGAACTCAAAATGGTTGGTGGAAAGGAAATCACACGCCATCCAGGGTCAGCCCTGAAAAGATGGAGGAGACTGTCATCCTCAGAGCATCATCTTAAGAAGCACAGGTACACGAAAGGGCTTTTACAGAGACAGCAAGGAGACACCATGGGACAATAGGCAAAAACGCTATGCACTGAGCAGGATCCTGCTCTTGGAACCAGCCTGGGCATCCCGGATCTTTAGACATGCATCTTAGTTTCCTACAATGCAAAGCTCATAGCGGTTTACTCACTTTGCCGGAGCTGATGCACAGGACCGGAATAAGAAAACTATTACCCATACCCATTCTGGTGACATCCAAAGATCACGAGACTTCTGGGTTCTATGAGGCTAAAGAAACATCTTAATCATGTAGGTGCATTTTTTTACTTTGGGATTTAGGGAATAGTGAGAAGGGAAAAGGAATCGAAAAAGGAGCTTTGCCAGGAAGCACCCCCAAAGGAGCCACCAAGGTACACCAGCAGCCACCTTGCAACCCGTGGGCTTGGAGCCTCTGGCCTGCCTCCCCCTGCCATTCCACCGCTGTGTCAGCAGATCTGCCTGAGGGCCCAACAGACACAGCCCTTCTCCATGGGGCTGCTGCCCAGGCTCTGGCTGGGGGCTTTGAGAACCTCGGGCCAGAGCCAGGTTCACAGCGGGCCTTCTACAGGGGTAGTTCACTCCTGGGACACTCGCCTTCTTCTCATTTTCCTTTTTGTTTAATGAACACATCTTCCTTTTTTTTTTCTCTAATTAGGTGGAACAAACAACTTGAACCAGAATTTTTATTTCCCAGAAAAGCACCCGCCTGGACACAGTAAATATGTCATTAATCATCATTCCGAGGCGGAGGAACACGCTGGGCTAGGGAGGAGGAAGAGCAGTCAGCGGGCCTAATTAGAGCTAGGCCTCCCAGCTCTCTCCCACCCCCACCCTCGGAGCCCCACTCCCCCCACCAAGCCCAGAGCCCATCCCTTGGAGGGGTTCTTGGCTGAGTCAAGCTTATGTAAATGTCCCTTGTTAGCACCTCAGAAAGGGAAAGGAAAGAGGATACAGAAGAACAATACTCGCCCTACCCCCTCCCCTTTTCTCCCCTCCCCACCGCATTCTACCCGGAGGTCTTATTTTCATCCAGGAAATTGTTCTTATTATCGCTTAGCTATTTATAGAGGTGTCGAGGTCTGCTGAGCAGCCCCAAGCCAATGTGGTAATAGGGTGCCGGCTGCAGCTCCCTCCACACACTGGCTTTGGTTTGGGGGCTCAAATAGACCCCATCTAACCTTATTCTGGGATCTCCAGTTGTACCCCTGGCCCAGAAGTTGACCTGCAGACCATGGGCTACTAAAACTGGCCCTTGGACTGCTGGATCAGGCCACATCCCTCTTGGTAGCCCCTCTGCCCATGGTTAGGACCAACACCCCTCCTGCCCGGATAGAAAGTACTACAAGGCTTCAAGCCACAGAATCTAAGTCTGGCCAGTTTTACAATTACAGGAGAAAGTGCGGGACTGCTCTTCTGCTCTGCTGTCCTTTTCTGTTATAGACTGGCTTGACCTACAGTAGGAGCCACGTGAGGCTCACACCAGGTTCTACTCATCCCAGAGGCCACAAGCTTGGCCCCAAGTTAGGAAGGGCCATGCTGAGCTGAGGACCTAGAAGACGAGTTCTGGCAGCCTAAGAGCTGCTGTCAGCTAGCTCAGTAACTCGACTTCGTGGGACTTGATCACTGTGTCACCGGCTATAAGGCCCAGGTCGGGCGTATCAGAGAGTCCATCCTCAGGGGTACCTACTCTTAAGTTTGAGTTCCAGTTTGGCCCAGGAGTTCACTTTGAACTCGGCATTTACTTGCAAAATACCGATGATGTTTCCTCCCTGCAACCATTCTGACAACGAGATACAGAGCCATTGTTATTTTACGAGCGCTGTTCAGTAAGTAGTCATCTATTCCCTGGCTCCAGTCCAGGTAAAACAAGACTGACTGCCTCTGGCACCTTTCCCTGTAGGATGTAAAGTTCCTGCCCAGAGGGGAAGTCTTTGAGTCTAAACAGACTCCAGTGCCACCTGCAGTGGTCCTCTGCCTACAATCCCTCTTCTCTGTGTGCCTATCTTAATGGGCTCCTAACTGATGGGGAAGGGTCTGGAAAGAGGGACAGAAGAGTGAAGGGGGTGGCAGCCATAATGGAGGAACCAGTTACAGGATAGCACTCGGATCCAAGAAGAAAAAGCGAAGACCCATGGCTTGTGCTCACGTCTTGGTGCAGCCATAGCATGAAGCAGTGTTGGGGTTGTAGAGGCTAACGAGTCTGAAGTCAAGCTGCCAACCGGGCTGCGCTGCTTCAATGGTGCAGAGGCCTTCCTGCTCTCTCTAGCTCCCCGCAGCTCCCAGCATTCCTTGGTTTGCAGCAGGAGTATCCTAACCTCTGTCTTCTGTGCCAAAGTTGTCTCCTTCCTAGGGAAGAACACTTCCGGGACTCAGGATGGTCTCATCTCCAATTCCTTAACTAACTAATCGGCAAATGAATGCCCATTCTAAGACTGGGGTAGACACGAATGTGGGGGGATGGGGGTTCAACCCATTGCAGAACCCTAGTACCACTTCTACCACTAACTTGAGAGTGAATTTGGTAAGGTGTCGTGCCTTGATGAGCATTGCCTGAGTCCTCCCTTGTCAAAAGGAAAGCACTGGCCTCAGCCGGGCTGTGCTGTGGTGTGGGGGAGCTCTAATGAGAACAGGAAGTGCAATGATTTGGGAAGGTGCAAAGGCTTACATGGGGAAATAATCAAAGGGGGGCTCACAGAGACTGCTACCGTCCCCTCCTGAGCCCCTTCTTAACTCAGTGTTCTGACTGTCACCCTTTCACAGACTCCTTCCTTCTGTCTGCTGCACCCCTCCTCTTGCTTGCTGTGAAGAGTCACCACCACCAGGGTAGAACACAGACGCCAGTTCATTTTTAAGGAGGACCTACCTATCTACCTACCCAAGGCCTGCCTTCCACTAAGCTAAACCTGGTTACGATTGAGCTTTTGGCTTACAAGTCTGGGCTGGTTTTCACACACCACGGCAATCTCTCTAGCTCCTTTTTTCCTTCCACCACCCAGCACTCGGCCAGGCCCAGGCTGTAAGGGAACTTCCCCAGTTCTGCATGGAGACTGGAGCCCCAGTCACCTGAGCCAACCCTACTAATACATGCCATCCACAGCTCTCTCTTCTCTTCTCTGACCTGCGTGCGATCTCTCTTTCCATCCCGAGCCATCTCAGTTCAGTAACACACGGCCTTCTATTCCTTCACCACCTCTCTCTCCAGACTCTGCTTCGAGATGGCAAACGTGAGAGCATCGTCAGCACCCTCTTCATCTCGCCTGGAGACGTAGAAAATGGACAGAGTATCGTGTGCCGAGCCACCAACAAAGCCATCCCTGGAGGAAAGGAGACCTCAGTCACCATAGACATCCAGCGTGAGTACCAACGGACTCTGTCTGGCCTGGCCAGGCCCAGGGTTGGAACCAGCCCTATGTGAATGTGTGTGCGTGTATATGCAGGTTCACATGCCTTTTTCTGCATGGGCACAGAGGCCAAAAGAGGATGTTGGGTGTCCTCCGCTACCAACTCTGCCGATTCCTTTGAGGCAGTTTCTCTCCCTGAACCTGGGTCTTACATTTTCTCTGCTAAGCTGGAAGCCTAATGGAGCTTAATAGCTCCAACAGTCCTCATTCCTCTGTCCCCCTTGAAGCTGGAGTTACAGGTGTGTGCGGGATGCCCACCTGGTATGTGGGTGCTAGGATCCCCAATCTCATCCTCGTGATGGCATGGCACTCTCTCCAGCCCCCTAAATCTGAGGGATTTAAAAACACTTTCTAACAGCCTTGACTCAGTTAGGGCTTCTGAATTCTGTGTGCTACCAGCTCTCCAGAGTTATGGGGTCCATGGGAACTGTGCCTTAGGGGTCTCAGAGCCTGTTTTGACAGCCAGAGGGCAGAAGTTCTCTCTCAGGGCCACAAATCCTAACGGACAGCCTTTAAAGCACAGAGGAGAGAAGAGACATGTGTTAAGTGTTGGGTAGGGTCGGAACACCCTGGCCAAACAACAGCATTTGGGGGAAGGCTCTATTTCTCACTATGTTGCCATTTGCTATTAACAACCCCACCCCACTCCCACCCCACCCCCACCTCACCCCCACCCCAAAGTGGTTCCTTCCATTCCTCACTCAGTGATAGTGGGGAGCCGCAGAGTTCTTACCCTGCCTAGGGCTAGGGAGATAAAAGAAGATGGAAAGAAATACCTAGGGCAATGCTCCTCCATCCCCTGGCCCTGATCCCACCCTAGGTCTTAGCACCACCCAGTCAGCAGGTGAACAGATGTGGCTAGAGCAAAGCCCAGCTCTAGAAAGGAGGTAAGATGCTAGTTCGGTGTGTGGTCCAACATTCAGAACAGATCCATCACCATGAACTGGGTGGCTCTAGATTGTCACTTCATTCTGATAATACCAGTTTTTTGTCTGATGTGCCAATGCCATCCAAAGTCTCTTCCTAGTCTAAGAGCAATCAAAGCTAAGAGCTCTCTCTCACACACAAGCCAAATCCAGGGGAAATGAGGGTGGGAGACAATATGTGTCTAAGTCCCTTGTTCTTCCTGGCTGCCATTTGTGACACTGTGGCATGCTGTCATCCTGCCCCATAGCCCCACCTAGGCAGGAGGCTATGCCAGCTACAGAATCCCATATAAACATAGTTGGTTCCCCAGGACAGAAGCCAGGACCTTGGCAGAGAAAGATGGAAGAGAAACATTTCCGCTCCAGACCACTGTTCATTGCCCCAAGGGAACCTAGTGACAAGAATGTCATCGTAATAGCATCCCACGTACATTCAAATACATCCTTCCTCCAGATACACTCCAGACTGAGGGCTGGTTGACCCGGCTACATGGATAACAGGGTTGCACCTGAAAGGATGCAGGAATGAGGCCAGCATGAGGCTTAGACCCAGGCATCAGATTTCCTGGCTGGGATCCTTCCAAGGTGGCACAGAACAGTGGCTGGGGTCCAATATTCTCCCTAGTTTGAGTTCTGACTTTGGCCTTTACTCATTGGCCTCATTAGGGAATTGGTTTGGGTCTTCGTTTCCTCATCAATACATGAAGGGAATCACATCTACCTACCTCTTAAGGTCACATTAGGATTAAATGACATCATTCGTGTCAACCCCTAGAGCCACGCATGGCGTATTTTGATTTAAGTATATGCTGAGGTTGAAATCCAGTGACAGGTGTGTGGTGGCTCTTCCCCAGATGCCATCGCAGCCCCAGGCATTTGACCCAACGCTCCATCTCCCCTAGCTGGGAGGTGTTTACGCATACCTAAGAAGCAAAGGCCCGGCCCTTCTCCATGCCTCCCTCCTCCTCCCCCGCCTCCCCTTCGTTCTCCTCAGATTCGTTTGCTCATTCAGTAAGCATCCAACTGTTTGCAGTGGACACCACAGGCTGGATCAGAGCCGCCTTTGCAAACCTGCTCATTTTCTCAGTCAACCACGAAGTCTCCAAACTCAGCAAAAGCACATTTGTTGTTTGTTTCCCTTGGTCTTTATATGTTACCCAACGGAAGACAAAGCCCCCAGATTGAGTAATGGGAGAGAAAGCGCAACACCCCCAAAGCCTCACCACATCTGGACTCTGTGTCCAGCTGCCAAGTTTCAAATGGATGTACTATAAAATCACTGAGTCATGAAGTTTCTCTCTGCTTCCCCCCAACACTTCCTCTGAAAATGCACATGTGCACGTACACAGACACACACACACACACACACACACACACACACACACACACACACACAGGTTGCTGATGGAAACACTAACAGACTCTCAGCTGTAACATCTGTTCAATGTGATCTCAGTTCCACCCTCCTGCAAGTTATGCATCCGACATCTCAAGTGGGATTAAAATCATGTTTAATAGTTGGGTATGACATAAACTATTTATACCTCTGGAATTCGGCAGACTCCTAGAAATTCACATCATACACATCCTGAGGAGAGGGATGGAAACAGGGACATGGTAGCCCTGGGTCTGGGGACAGAGAGGCAAGTGAAACTGACTGGCATGGAACCTCCTGGGTCTATTCTCCTGAGGCCCTCAGGACCAAGAGTGTTGCAAAGAGTGAGGGAAGAAGCAGAAGAGGCTTCTGCAGGGTGAACTGATACCACGGGTGTGAGTGAGCATCTAGCAAATGAGGACCCGAGGAGGGTCCTCCAGCAGGTACGAGCTCCATCTTCTTCCTTCCCAAGGGATCATCACTTTATAAAGAACACCAGGTGAAGGATGAGCCTTTGGAAGGTTCCTCGTGAGCTCCGTAAAGGGTTTCTAGAGATTTTTTTGAACTGACACCACCATCTCAAACAAGAGTTGGATTGAGATCATCTATCACCTGCCAGGACTGGATTTCACAGTGTGAGGCTAGCAATGCACAGGGGTCCTGACGGCCATTAGCAAACTCCTCTGGGCAAACTTCTTTACCAGGAGGGATGGTCAGCTTGGCCAGCCTGCCCTGTGCAGGACTGTGAGATTCCTGAGTCAGGCTTGCCTCGGAAGCTGCTGGGAAACCACTGGGAAGATGCTGCAGGACTTGCAGGGGGAGGTGCTAGGAGTCTAAGAAGTAGGAGGAGAGCCCTCATGGTGGCCCCGTGCCGCAGTGAGCCCTTGACTCTTGCTTTGAAAATCCAAATTGAGGTGGATGAGATACCTACCTGTATTACTCAGCTTCCCACCATTATAGCAAACACATGAGACAGTAAAGAAAAAGAACGTTGGTCTCAGTTCACAATTTGGTATGATCCACTTCATAATCAGAGCCCCGTTGCTTTGGACGGGGGGGGAGGGGGGGCATAAGATAGCCCATCAGCGGAGGGAGTGTGCTCCTGCAGAAGTGCTCACTTAAGAGTCAGGGAACTGCCGGGCGGTGGTGGCGCACACCTTTAATCCCAGCACTCGGGAGGCAGAGCCAGGCGGATCTCTGTGAGTTCGAGGCCAGCCTGGGCTACCAAGCGAGATCCAGTAAAGGCGCAAAGCTACACAGAGAAACCCTGTCTCGAAAAATCAAAAAAAAAAAAAAAAAGAGTCAGGGAACAAGGAAAAAGGAAGAGACTAGGATCCCACAAGACCTCTCTTAGACTTCCCACTGCCCCCACCTCTCAAAGCTCCCAATTATGCCTCAATAACATGTCTCTGAAGACCAAATCATTAACCCATGACCCCGAGGGTTGGAGGAGGCTTAAGTCCCACACTATTGCACCATGATGTTCCCTGTAACCCCAGATAAGAAGGTACACAAGCCAGCTGCTCCATACCAGATGAGCCGCCTGTTTACGGTCCCCCTTCTGGAACTAGAAGACAATGTAGGGAGAATAGACTTTGAGCACAGGCGGCCACCTGCTGTCAGAAGTGGGGTTCTTTCTGTTTCTGCTGATATTAACACAGCTCAGCCCCTGTGCCCTCACCCAGCACCCAACGTGAGCAGCAGCTCACAGAAGGGACCCAGCAGATAAAGGTCCCAACTCCCAATCTCAGTCCACAACCCAGGCGTGACTCTCAGGGCCCTTCAATAGTCCTGAACCAGGACCCCAGAGCACCAAGATAGAGTCTCACTCCCTGGGGTATCCCTCACAAATAACCTCCACAGTCTCTGAGAAACTGGCTTCTTAATGTTTTTTTCTGAGACTGAGCTGATCTATAGAAAGTCCTTGTGAACTTATGGTTCCCGACCCACTCATTGCCAGGCCCAGGCCCAGGTGATGGAAGCCCAGGGTGCTAGTGAGGCCATGGGGACTTAGCTGCTCTCTAACTCAGCCTGGAACTACACTCCAGCCATGCTTCCAGGCCCTAGTGAGGAAAAACCCAGCCTAGTTGGTTGTCTCTCCCCCCTGCACTTCGGATGCCAAGGAGCTTGGAAGTGCTGTGCCAAGGCTTGGGATCTACAGGAGCGCAGCATCAGGATGAGCCAGCCTCTCATGGGGGATGGTGGAGGGTGGGGGAGTGGGGGTAGAAGGGGGAGTTGGTGGGGGCGACCACCTGAGAAGGGAAAAGCCAGGCCAACACAAGACCATTTCCTGGGCCTAGGTCTACCTCTCTGCATCTGCTACAGACTTTCAAGTCCTAGCCACATCCTTCCATTCTCTCCAAGTCTGTCTCTGTCTCTGTCTCTCTGTCTGCATCTCTCTCTCACTTGCTCTAGCTCTCTGTGTGTCTGTCTGCCTGTCTTTCTGTCTCTATCTCTCTTTCTCTCTTTCTCTATGTGTGTGTCTGTCTCTGTGTGTGTGTGTGTGTGTGTGTGTGTGTCTCTCTTTCTTTCTGTCTCTCTCTCTTTGTGTGTGTGTATCTGTCTGTCTGTCTGTCTGTCTCTCTCCTTCCCACGCTCTCCCCCTTTCTCCTGTGGTCTTCACTGTTCTGTGATCTTTCTCTCCAATGCCCTGTCATTTTCTATGTCCTGGGCCTCCCTGGCTTTCCTGCTTTCAGGCTGGCATCTTTGTCTGGGTATGTGTCTGTCTGCACAGCTCCCTCTCACTCTTGATCCCTCCTCCACCCCCACCTCTAGGTTTCTCCTCTCCTTACCCTTCTGCAGTCCTCAGTGGGCATGTCTGTGTGCCTTTCTGTGTCTCTGCCTGTCTCCCCCCCCCCCCTCTTCCTCCCGTCTGCATCTGTCTCTGTGTCTCTGGGTTCGCTGTCTCTCCCTGTGGTCCTCACGTCTGTCCTCATGTTGTATGCTTTACCTCCCCCAGTTTGCCACGCCCACCCAAACCCTTCCCCGTGGTCTCTCTGTGGGTTCCCCACCTCCCGGTTTCTGTCTCCTCCACCTCAGACCGTTTAGCACTTCAGAGCGTGGCTTCTTATCACCGTCAGATGAGAAAACGAGCAGGTCCCAGCTCAGGCTGCGGGCCTGGGGACACCAGTCCGGATTCAGCAGAGATGACGGCACTGATGAAAGGGCGTAAATGCCGCTTTCAAGTTACCAGAGGCCCCACAACCTTTACATGGAGATAATAAACAGACATTTCACAGACAGAAAGCGTGGACGGCGGGCCGAGGGCCCCTTCCCACCACTCTCCTCATGGGCATGGAAGGTGAAGCCAGGCTGCACATGTCTGGGGCCTGGGAAGCCGGTGCACTCCGCGGAGATGGATGTCCATTTCAGTTTAGACCCTGAGTCACAGAGGGACCTGCACCCAGCACCCAGGGCTACCTGAAGCAGCCACTTCAAGGGAGCAAAGCAGCCTCCTGCTGAGGCCTCCCTCCCTCACTCTCCGGGGATCCGTCACGATGGTCCCTGGGCGGTAGGAACCCTGGCTTTGCCCTCCATGTCTTCCTGCCCTGTTCCTTCCCCAGTCTGTATGTGAATCTCTTCTCCCTGCAGACCCCCCACTTGTCAATCTGTCGGTAGAACCACAGCCGGTATTGGAGGACAACATCGTCACGTTCCACTGCTCTGCAAAGGCCAACCCAGCTGTCACCCAGTACAGGTGAGCATCACGGCTGCGAAGACAGCTTGGTCTAAGGCTCCCCCACCCCCCTGCCTGTCACGTGGGGTGTCACACATGGCCACAGGATGTGCTTCACAGCAGGTGTCCAAATAGATCTCTCCCTCGCCCCGTGCCAGCCCCACCTGCTAGCCAAGCAGACCCTCTCTTTCCTTCAAGCTCACATGCACTGCCTCTGCCAGGGAACCAGGGATGCCCCTCCTGTTTCAATGGCTTGTTAGTTCTGTATTTCTGAAACGACGGAGCAAGGCTCAGACAAATGTTGAAACCACTAGCAGAATGGGTAAGTCGGTGTACTGAGCCCTGTACAGCTGGCCAGAGCCCAAGGGGCCCCTGGAATCCTGCGGAGCCACCGCTCCAGCCTGCGTCCTCATCCACAGCACTGATAAAGGCATCACTGGTTCTCACATGCTTGTCTCCGCCTTCTGACCGAGTTTCTCAGAGGCAAGAACTGCAATTTAGTCACTTATGGCTCTCAGCGTGCAGTGCATGGCGTGGCATAAACCAGGCATTCCTTACATGCATCTGACTGATCAAATAAACCTTCGGAGCTGCTCCTCTGGGCAGCTTCCTGCCTGTGCATATCACCACACAGCATTCCAGAAACTAAGTGACCTCAGAGGTATCCAAGCACAGGTGTGGGATGCTCACCGCTTTCGATGTTGTGTAGAACTTCCCATGACCCTCACTTCCCACCAGCCCAAGCTTGATGGCAGAGCCCAGGACATCACCTCCACTATGGATATGAGCTATTAAGCAGCAGCTTCTGCAAATGGCATGAATGCTAATGGTCCCAGGCAAGGAAGGCAATGACTAGAGATGTGGAGGAGAGGGAAGGCATGAGGCCGAGCCGTCCCAGCAGGTGGAAGAAAGGGCAATGGGCCACAGAAGAAGTCATGGCAGGCTCAGGGTGGACACAGTGGACTGCTCTGGCTCCCTGTAGTGTGGATAATAGAGCAGCAGTGGGGCCAGAAATCAGGAAGGCCTATAGTCTCTCTATCCATCCCTTCTGAGTTAACCCTTGCCGCACTGGAAGCCAGAAGATCAGACAGCCTCTCTCTGATTCCCACCACAAAGGCAAGGAGCCTCCCACTCCCAGGAATCCTGTGATCCAGTCAGTTCCAGAGGCTGGTTAGGCCTGGATCTGGCACTGTCCAGAAGTGATAGAAGATGCAGAAGGAATGAAAAAAGTCCCTGGACTTCTAACAACACCTGCCATCTCTGTGCTTCTCTCCTGTCTGCCCCCAGCTCTCAGCTCAAGGTCCCTAGACAGGTATACTGTACCCAGGAGACACTTCAAATGCCAGTTCCCTTCTCATCCATAAGCATCCCCCCCACCAGACAGGTTAGACAGCCTGTCCATTGACCATCACAGCAATCCCCCAAATGCCTACGGGGCCCTAGAGACTGGAACACTCAACTCCCCATTTCCATGTCACTGACAGACTCCCTGTTACCTGAAGATCTAGGGATCTGTTGAGCAAGCATGGCAGCATCCCCCAGATAGTCGGTAGCCTCCACTCAAAGGCCCAAAGCCCTCCACCTGCCTTCTGACCTCAGTAGGATACCCAGCTGCTAGAGCTGACTCCCAGGACCACCTATCTCAAAGACACAGAACAGCCAGGATAAGGAGAAAGTGTGAGCCTACACAGGAAACACATGTGATCAAATGTGACCAACTAGCAAATCTAGGTGACGAAAAGATGGCGGCTAGTGGGAGTTACTGAAAGTTTTCTTTCGATTTGAAATTTGAGTTTCTTCGAGCTAACAAATGAATACATGAACACGGAGAGAACATGCAATTTCCCTGGACCGTTGGGTCCTATAGGACTCCCTTCCTTCCTATCCTATCCTGAAGCATTTGAATCCCACGTGAACTCCTGGTGTAAAAAGAAGGATAAGAGGGGTTGGACTCCCTGCAGATGGCCACTGCTCTTATTTGCTACCAATTCTTAGGACCTTCTGATTAACAGGTGCTTCTAAAGACCTTGAGAGCCCTCCTGGCCCCCAGGAAGTGGTTGGAAAGCTGGGGTGGGCTGGCCTGGGGTGATACGGTGAGGAGAGGTTTGAGGCCCCTGTCTACCCCCTTCCCTCCACCAAGGTCCTGCCAGCAGCCCACTTTAATTTCCCACGTAGCACTAGGACCCAGGAGGAAATGCCTTAAGCAAATCTATAACTACACACATTGATATTTTTTCCCAAATGGCATTGACAAGATGATAGGGATCTTCGCTTCTTCCATTAGTTCATCTTGGTTGCTTCCTCCTTGGTGCACCTAAGAGGCTGTAATCTCTGAAATTAGACCCTGAGATGGACCTGACTGGGCATGGAAGCTGCCTTCTTCACTGCCTGCGGGGACCAGGGCCCGGGTTAGAGGACCAGGCTTAAGCACAACAAGAGGTGTCTGGGCTTCATCCTCTGAAGGTCTCTGGCAGATATGGGGATAAAAGACCACGATCCCCCCAGATAAAGCGTACAGGGCTGTTTGACACACCAACCTGCAGCTGCGACATGTTGGGTCTCTTGATTCTGTGATATAAATAATTAATCCTCTTACATTTGTTCAGACCAAATTAGACATTGATTGAAAAGGCTTACACTAAAGCAGTCTAAGGAGGGCCTGGGAAAGACGGTGAAGATGCCATGGTGGGGACCAGGCAGAGGAGGCTGAGCCACAAACTGTGAGGGAATGTGGGGGGTAAGAAGGAAGCTGCTCTTTGGTTCTGGAGCCCTGTGGCCCAATACTGGACTGAGATATTCTCAGTCTGAGTGCTCCTGGAAGGGTCTTCAGAGAGCTGTTTGATGTGCGGAAGGAGTAAGAGAGGGGAAGAAAGACTGGATAGGCAAGATCTGAGCAGAGGGCTCTTGTAGAGTTTGGAGGAAGTCCCCTTCCCAAAAAGCCCTGGGTTCCGTCTTCTGAAGTGCAGTCCTATAGACAACTCCCTCCTTCTCCCATGACCCTGAAACAGGAGAGTCAGAGCATCCTTCCTGCCTTCCCTCCTTTGAGCTGGCTCAGATTTTTCCTAAGGTGGAAAACCTACCATGGCTGGCCATATCCTAATTCTCCTTCTCTCTGGTTCCTTTGGGTGAAAAGAAATACCCACTGACCTGGAAGATGCAACCACAGACCCTGGACTACTGGGTTACAGGCCTGCCAGGCCCCAGGAGTTCCAACAATCAGATCCTGGGGAGTATGGCCCTCCCTAAGCTCCCCAGTGAGGGTCCCAGAAAGAGAGTGAAGAAGGTTCCATCTTCCCCAGGGTCCCCCAAAGAAAAACAGCCCACCCGTCTGAACCAGTGCCCCTGGGCACAGACACAGGCCCAGCCCCCTGCTACATGCTATAAGTATCAAGTGCTGAGAAAGCTTACCTGGGCCTCTCCCCACCCTCCTCTCAGCTATCAGCTCCTCACCAGCCTCCCCACCACGTATAAGCCCTCCCTTCGACAGGTCGGAAGGAGTAGAGGCTGGACACTGATCCCCAGCTGTGTGTCTGGAACGGAATTAATCCACCTCAGGCAGGGGCCGTGCCTGACTATTAAGTCTGGTCATTAAATTAAAGTTAGGAATTGAAACGACTCATGAATAACTCATAATGGTTTGCTGGGAAGCTCCTTAAGCTCTCGGGGAGCTATGGTTCGCTCTGTTGTTAAACTATAATTGTTATTATTAATTGTGTTCCTAATAGTTACTCGATATTAATTCGAGATAACAACTACATGGTGCCAGTCTAGGTGTTCCTTGGGATGTAGAGAAGTGGCCATCTCTCGGGGGCTAGACAGGACACACTGAGTGAAGAGCTAGTGGAAAGAGGGAGGAGACAGAGTCGGTGTCACCAAGAAAGGGCCAGGAGCAGAGGAAGGAAGAGCAGAGAAGCAGCAGTGGAACCAGAGGTCTCTCCAGCTCTGGAAACACCTCAAGACAGGCTGCAGATCCCTGGGAGCCTGGCTAGAAGTTCTGTGTTTTCGAAGAGTGAATGTTGTATACAATACGTTTAAGCCAAGGAGCTGTAAATGCTTTTCCTTTAGGGATCTGTAATCTACATGTACACAAGCACACACACATATACATTCATACTCACACATGCAAACCCTCATAGGCATGTACACATACACACATGCACATACACCTGCACACGTGCAAATCCTCACATATACAAACTCATACACATAGACATACACACATGCACTCACATTTGCACACATGCATACCCTCACATGCACATATATACACATATGTAAATGTTCATACTTTCACACATTTACTCACCCGCACTCATGTACAGATGTGTGTATGCATACACATGTAAATCCCTTATATGAACACACAAGTACATATCCACATTTATATTATGAAATTCCTCCAGGTACACAAACACACAAATACATACTCACAGGTGCACACAGGCAAACCTTCATGTACACACATAGATGTGCATTCTCACTTACAGATGCACACACACGCACACATGTATACATATTCAAATTTGCTCACATACAAACCCCCTCATGTACACGTATACACACATGTACTTGCACATACTCACTTGCACACAAGCAAACCCTCATGTACACATAATATACATATAGGCATCCATGCAGGTACTCATACTTGCACACCACACATGAAAACCCTCATGAGCATCTGTGCGTACATTATGTGTGCTTTTGCACATGCACACACACACTCACATACACCTTTGTGCACATGGCGGTCACCTGGTGGCTGCTCTGATACAGTGATCTCTAGCCCAGGACTGAGACCAAGTCCGAAGCCTGAGGCTTTTTGGTCTCTTCCTTTCAATATGGTACTGATCAGCTAGCTCATGAGAGAAACTTTCTCCCCACTGGTCCCCACCCGACCAGGGCTAATGGGTCTGTGGCCTCAAGGAACAAAGCCGGGGTGGAGGGCAGAGTTGATGGTAAAATCAAGTACCGACCCTGAAAGGAAGGCTGAAAAGATTTACAAGAAGACAGAGGCACATGAGAGATCTGTGCGGGGCAGGAGATAGGTCAGAGGCAAGTGAGATCATAATGTAGGGGTTCAGTAACCCCATCCTATATCTTCTTGTCTGGAAACCAAACTTCTGTGTGTAGGGAGATGCGCACACTCATGTGTGTGATGTACATGTGTGTATAGGGCATACATCATTAGCTCTCACCTCTGATGTCATGCACTCAGCCTCCCCACTTTTCCTACATGGTCCAGGACAGGGCTCAGGATAGAGCTCAAAGCAGTATGGCCAGGCTGTCTGGTGACTAAGAGTTGGATTAGCGAATGACCTGGATACTGTGGAGTGATCAACCAGGTAACTGTCACCTCCAGAGTGCCTTATTTGTCCAGTGACTTACTTGACTGCGTGGTGACCATGGCTCAAAGCCGATCACCTGCATGACCGTGTTGTGGGTACAAGACCATCCCCTTCTCATTTTCTTGAAGGATAGGTATGTCTAACTTTGCAAAGGATTCCCCCCATAGACCTCTGGCCTCCATTGCAGGTGGGCCAAACGAGGTCATATCATCAAAGAGGCATCTGGGGAGCTGTACAGGACCACTGTGGACTACACATACTTCTCAGAGCCTGTGTCCTGTGAAGTGACCAATGCCTTGGGCAGCACCAACCTCAGCCGCACAGTGGATGTCTACTGTGAGTGTGGGGTCTCAGGAAACCCTGGGGAGAGGGCAGTGGGTGGTGTCTGTCTGAGACTGTGGCTAGATTCATCGCCCACAGTCTAGTGTGCCACATTTCGTGCTTACAGCATCCCCTAGTACCACTCCCACTTAGATCTTTGACTGCCCAAATGAGGCAGTACCAGCCCGGAGTGCAGTGACCAGTTACCATGGACTGGGTGGGCCAACCAGCAGGAATCAAGAGCCAGCATGACTGTTCTAGTGCCCTTGAATCCCAGTCACCCCCCAAGGGCTCTACCTCCTAATGCATCCACACTGAGGATTTCAACATATAATTCTGAGGGGGACACAAACACCCAGTCCATAAGTAGATCTTATTCCCACTACCAAAATGAGGGATATGGACACTCAGCTGCACAGAGGGAGTAAGTGGCAGGGTGACTCATGACTTTACTGAGGCCAGACAATGACCAAATCCATCACTTGTACACACGCACTGCACTGTCCCACTGAGGGGACTCATAGACAGCCCCCTTTTCTCACCGGTGGCCCAACAGATGAGGCCAACCTAGTTTGAGGACTAGCTAGCTGGATACATTCCAAAAAAAAAAAAAAAAAAAAAAATCCAAAAACCAGAGTGGTGGCACACACCTGTGATCCAAGCACTCAAAAGGCTAAAGCGGGAAGACTGCCTTGAGTTTGAGGCCAGGCAGGGCTACAGAGTGAGTTCAAAGCCAGCCTGGGATACATATCATAACCATACACATAATCAGCTCACATACTGCCCATTAGTTTTAAAAGCACTTTCACAAACTTGACATTGCCTGGCTCTTCCGTCCCACAAAGATTCAGCAGATGTGTTTTCTCATCTGTGACATCTTGAAGCTCATCTTTACCTCCCAATTCCAGAAATTGGGCTTTGTCCCCTCAAAAAAAAAGTGCCCTAAGGCCTCCCTGGGCAGCTCTCTGAATACCCCAGCCACTGTATGAAGCAAGGCTTGCTCTATAGGCCAGCGTGTTGGAATAGGGCGGAGAAGGGCTTGCATATACTTAGCAGAGGTGTCAGAAATAGGACTAGAAGCTAGTCTACTTCTAGAAGGCTAAGAAGGGGTTCTGGGGTGTCTGGATAGAAGACACCCTGAGAGTACCTGGTGGAAGACACCCTAGAAGGGCTCCAGTTGGGGCATGTCATTTCATGTCATGGTCCCAATGCCCAAAATTTCTGAAGCAGGAGGTTCCCTTAACTTTCTGAAGCCAGCTGGATCAAGAACAAAAAGAAGGGGCTGCGAGTAAATCAAGGTAGAAATTGGCCTAAGTTCATTCATCCTGTGGCTGGTACTGCCTACTCTGTGGACCTGAGAAAAACTGAGCCTGGAGAGAAGAGGTCTCATCCTCACTTCCGGAGTCCTGCTCCCGTACCTCAGGGAGTGGGCTGAAGTGGACTGAGGTGGCTAACCCGGCGCCTCCCTTCTTCCAGTTGGGGTGGGTGAAAACAAGAGAGCAAGAAGGCTCCCCAGAGCTTCCCCCCACCCCTGAGCCGGTCTCCTCTTTCCTCCCCATCGCAGTTGGTCCCCGGATGACCTCAGAGCCTCAGTCGCTGCTGGTAGATCTGGGCTCAGATGCTGTCTTCAGCTGCGCATGGATCGGCAACCCATCTCTGACCATCGTGTGGATGAAACGGGGTTCTGGTGTGGTGAGTCTTCAGACCAGGCTCCAGGGTCCTACGGCAGAAACTGGGGAATAGATAGTAGAGCAAGCAGGAGGCTTTGAGGGGAGCCAAAGGGGTCCCAGAAAGAGGAACGGGAACTTGGGGACCTACCTGTACCCATATCACTCTGAACACACTCTGCCCAAGGGCAGTTTGCCCTGGCACTAGGAAGACTTCTAAACTCTTCCTAGATAAACTCACCCTTAGTCTTAGCACGGTGTTTCGGGGACAGGCAGAAGGAACCAACCTTTGGGTAGTCTATTATGTTGTCACAGTTACAGCGCTGTTCCAGGTGGTACCTTTGCCCCCGTCAGATGGATGAGCCTCTGAGATAGCTGAGGTAACTGACCTATACCATGCAGGTATTCAGTGCTGGAGCAGGAATAGCTAGTGTCTGAGACTACATTCATACCGTCACCTCCAGCTGTCTCCCAAAGGGATAGTAAGAATGACTCTGAAAACCTGGATTCAAGGACCCTCCACATTCAGTTGTGGGATAATTTTTACCCATGGGCAGTTGGGAGGTCGCAGGAGGGTAGCATCCCTCTTTCCGTATGAAGAAGCTGTGGGTCCTCGGTTAGGGAGTCTCACACTTCTTCCACCACCATGCACTATCCCCACAGGCCTGCATCTGGAAAGAGGTCCCCACGTGTGTGGGGGCGGGGGAGCCTCAAAGCCTAAAGGGCACTGTCACCTTAGTGTTTACAGAGATGCTGGCCTCTGTGTCAGCCATCGACCCCAGTCGGAGAAAGCCTTCCTTTTCACTCTTGGTGTCTGATCCTCCTCCCTCCTCCTAGGTCCTGAGCAATGAGAAGACTCTGACCCTCAAATCTGTCCGCCAGGAGGACGCTGGGAAGTACGTGTGCCGGGCTGTGGTGCCCCGGGTAGGAGCTGGGGAGAGAGAGGTGACCTTGACCGTCAATGGTAAGGCTGGCATGCAAACACCATGATGGGGGGGGAGAAGGGCCCAAAGGTGGTCACTGACTCTAGGCATTGTTGCCCCTAACATAGTCATTCCATCTGTCTGTGGAGGTAAAGGCAAGCTGGTAAGTTTGTGGACACCCTCCTCCTTTTCAATACCTTCAAAAGGATCTCCGTCGAGGAGTGATTAGGTGCTGAAATTTTATCCTGGCCAAAAAAAAAAAAAAAAAAAGGTCAGAGGTTACAGGCCTTTGTGTGAGGCTTTAGGTTCTTGACCTGAAAGCAGGGTTTGAGCCACGTTCTGGAAATGAGCCCAAGTGACTTTGTCTCCACCTAGGAAGCCACCCATGGAAAATCATCTATTCTTCCCCTTTGCTAGAAAACCAAGCCCAGCCTGATGCCTCCTCAGCACCCCTCCGCTGTCCCCATTACCCAGCTCCTGCCCCAAAGTTCCTCTTCTCCTCTCCCACAGAGAGAGGCGACTGCTGCAGAGGAATGGCCAGTCTGCTCAATCTAGCCAGACCCCAGGGCATTCACACATCACCTATCCCAGGCAGAACCCAGACTCCCCAGCCCTCCCGCCTTGCCTGTGTGTCCCCAGGATGCCACCAATAAATTGGCACTGCAGGGCTAAAAATAACAGCATCTGATCGCGCCTCAGTATATCCATGGCAACACAGGCTGCAGCCTTTTCCTGCCGCACCAGCGTCTGACACTCCACTCAGCGTGCCAGGCCACAGTGAATTCAGCAGCCCGCCCCACTGCCCGCTCTGGGGAGGGCGCTGAGGAGCCAAGCTGCCATGCCTATTGTCAGCTGTGACCCGGAGGCTAGGAACCCTCAGATACACTCATGCCCACCAGAGTCCCCGAACCTGAAGCTAGTAACTGAGCATCTTTATGTCTGGGAGGAAACTGTGTAAGGTGGGGCTGGCATTTTTGTTGTTGCTCTAAGACATCCAGGCGTTTCCTAATAGGAACTTAAAAAGACTTTGGGGGGAAAGAACTCTCCCTTTGCTTCTAGGAATCACACACACCTGAGGGGGACCCACATTCCGGTCTAAGCCCTGGCATCCAGCCAATGATTATCCTGTCCTTTTTTTCCTCTCGGCCTGCACACCTTTCCTGGGTTGCTGGGCAGAGAAGAGCTGAAGGAATCGGCAGAAGGGGGGAAACTGCCCAGGTTTATTTTCTGCTAGTCACACTGAGACTGGGGCATGGATGAAATGACCCAAGGGGAGGACCTGCCAGCTTCCACCAGGGATGTCCTCCCTGCAACTGGAGAACAGGTGGAAGGGCGGATGAGGCTGCTAGACAGGGACCTGGGGGTCTAGAATGCACATTCCAGCTCTGCCAACCCCTCCTGTGGGTGACAGCCAGTCCAGTGGCCTTTGGGAATTGAATTGGCACCGCTATAACCTGAGTTGGCGCAAAGTGGGTACCCAGAGGAAGGGGAAGATGGCTGCCGATGGCCGATTGGCTCTCTGGGCCTGGTTTCCTTTATCCTGGTTTTTTGTTTTCTTTTAAGAAGCCCATAAACACATATGTATTTGTTGACAGCTTTTAGAACCCTGTGAAGCCCTTTGGGGATTCCTAGTTCCTGGGAAATGAAAGGCAAAGATTTTATGGTATCATCACTCCTCAGCCCAGCTGCAAAGCAAAGCATTACCCAGGGTCCTCAGAATGTAGGGCCGCTGTGGCTTGGGGCCAAAGGCTTCTTGGAGCTGAGGAACTCTAAGGAAGAAAGCAAGATTCAGCCCATCTTTAAAGCCTTCTGAGGGCAAAGCTCTTACCTTGAAGTCTCCCATATCCTGTCACCAGACAGAGCTATTTCCATTCTAAACTCAGAAGCCATCTCTCCCAATACCTTTTCCCCCCTTGGCTGAGAACTACTCATAGAAATGCAAATCTGTTTTAATTAAGGTAGTTAATAAACAGCAATTATGTTTGCAGCAATTTTTGTTTTGTTCTCGGCATAATTTTGCCTGTTCTCCAGATCTCTTGCTTCTAGCCATCTTTCCTCTGTTCTGTGGTCTAAATCCCAACCATCACCCCAGGGACTGGGAACATGTGGGAAGGTTTTCATCCCCACCCTCATCTCCCAACTGCCCAGCCCAGGAAGTTACCTGTAGATAAGGGGTATTTAACTGGAAGTGTCATGAGACAGGCTTCACTCCAGATGGCCATTTCTTGGCTGCCCAACGTGATAAATGAGACTAGCCCTCAGAAGCTGACAGATCTCTCTCTCTCTCTCTCTCTCTCTCTCTCTCTCTCTCTCTCTCTCTCACACACACACACACACACACACACACACACACACACACACACACACCGAGTGGGATAATACTGGGTCAGGTTTACAGCTGTGGTTTCCCCTGGCCTGGCTGGGTGTGTATGTGGAGACAAAGAAGACGTAAACTACAGGATCTTCTGAGACCTATATAGGATTAAGACTATGAGCTCAGATAGTACACTTCCCCATTTACAGGGTAATTTCCACCCTTGGTGAAGGAACAGCAAGGCTTTTCTTCCCTTCTTGACCCAGCAGAGACACCCTGTTTGTTAGGCAAGTGTGCCCTCTGCTGGACAACTGAGAAATGGATTAAATCCCAGCAACGGGGAAAGGCTGGATGGCATCCTTCTGCTCTTCCTTGCTATTTTCTCTCATACTGCCTTGACTCCCTTTCCAAGCTCACCATCCCCTTTGCAAAGCATTCCCCGTCTGCAGATAGAATTATTCTCTCTCCTCTGAAGCCAGTCAGTACTTTATCTGCACCGCTCCCGTGGTATGAACACTCGCCACCTTTTATTAGTTATTTATACCTTCTGGGGATTCTGACTTGGAAGCGTTCGATCATGATCCCTGGAGAGGATTATGACTGAATGCCTAATTTATCTTCAGGTCCCCTACCTCACACTCTGTCTGGCATGCACAGGCCTTCTGTTAACGTTTGCTGGAGGCTTGGGTTGGTGACCGCACTTCTGAACCCACCAAAGTGGGTGCCAGCTGGGGCTTTGCCCTTCCTGCTTCCCTGACATGATGTCATCTTTCCAACAGGACCCCCCATCATCTCCAGCACACAGACCCAGCATGCCCTCCATGGAGAGAAGGGCCAGATCAAGTGCTTCATCCGGAGCACGCCGCCACCCGACCGAATCGTGAGTGCTCCAGGGAGGGAGGGTGGTGAGGGCACCAGCAATGCACCTACTCCCAGGATCCAGGGGTCACCTCTGCCAAAGCCTGGGCAGCCTGCAACTGGGGCCGGCTCTGGAGCCTCCCTTCCCTCTGTAGGGGGAAATGATACCTATCTGTGTCTTGAGAATACACCTGAAGATGAAATAGGGGAAAGCAGCCTCCTGCCTCAGAACAGGCAAGCTTGGGGGTGTTCATGCCTTCAAGTGCCAGCATTAATGATTCAGATTGAATTAGGTATCCTGAGTGCAGGCAGCAAGTGGAAACAGTAGAGGGAAGGACAGCCCGTTTCCTTTCTTTCCTGGCCTCAAAGCCAGTGTGCTAAAATTGTAAACTGGGTGCAGTTTATGGCCTTCCATCCCTACATCTCCCAGAGTCATCCTCTTCAGGCTCTTCTGCTCCTAATACCCGGGGATACTCTGTGCCTTCCAGATCCAACGTTCCCTCTAAAATGACCACTGTGTTATCTTTTCTTCCTCCAACCTCTCCGCCTCTAAGGCAGACCACACACCCTCCATCATCTGCATGATGGGGTTTGCGTTGAAGAAAGACTTAAATTGTTTGATGTCTTATCATTGTGTGGGTAGGACACGGGGGTGGGGTAAATGCCCTAGTGCAGGAATGGAGACCAGAGGCCAACGCTGTGGAGTCGGTTCTCTCCTTCCACATGTGTGTAGGTTTTGGAGATCCAACTCAGGTCATCGGGCTCGTGGGGCAAGCGCCTTACCCACTGAGCCATCTTCTCAAACAGAGGATCTTGCACCCCCAATCGATCTGAAACTGGTAGCTGCTCCAGTGTGAAAATGAAGAAAAGGGCATTTTTAGCACTTCTGAGGGAAAGTGTTGTTTTAGTAATCCTCTGCCCCATGATGGTGTCTTAGTTCCTTTATATCACTGCAACAAAACACCGAGACCAAGGTAACTTACAAAAGAAAGCTTTTAATTGGGCTTACAGTTCAGAGGGTTAGAGTCCACGATGGCAGAGCAAGGGAACAGCTGAGAGCTCACGTCTTGATGTGCACGTAGGAGGCAGCCAGCACACCGTGAAGGACACTGGTCTTTCCGAAACCTCAAATCCCGCCCCCTGGGTGACCCACCTCCTCCACCAAAGCCTCACTTTCTAATCCTTCCCAAACAGTTCCACCAGTGTGGACCAAGTATTCAAACATATGAGCCTATGCGGGCCCTTCTCATCCAAACCACCACAGATGGTCTTGCTAGAAGACTGCCCAGAGGCCAGCTCCACAGAGCAACTGTGCTGGAAGGCTCTGGCTCAGATGGGCACTACTCTAATAAGAGCCTATGTGTGCCAGAGCTGCTGCCTAGTAAACTAAGACATTGTTAAAGGATTATTGCTGTTAAATGTTGTCTCAGGCATCTGGTTCATTTGCTGTCTGAAAGAGTCACATAAAACTGCAAATAATTACACATAGTAACTATTACCTATGTCTCCCCATCCACTCTTCAGTTTTTTTAATTATAAATATAACACATGGCCATTGTAAAAGATCCCCTTCAGTCACCCTTGAGCACTGTTATACCATCTTTTTCTTTGTGGTTATTTATTTCTAGGCTAGTGGTTCTCACTAGGTGCCCTAGCGGCATCTGGCAGTGTCTGGAGACCTTTGTGGTTGCCACGGTGGTGAGGGGTACTAGCCTGAGTGAGCAGAACCAAGGATTCCACAAAGAGCCCCACACCAGGAAGGATCTGGTCCAGAGCAAGGGAAGCCAGGCTCTCACCTGGGCCTTCTGACAGTGAACATGGAGTAGCGTTGTGTATATGGTTGACGTGATAAAGTTCATGCAAAGGCATCCCTGTAAATAAAGAGATGGAGCTGATGGAGCACAGAGTTCTAAACCTGTAGAAAGGGTAGGATGGTCCAGACTCGTAACCTCAACAGTGGTAGGTGAAAACAAGGGGGTAAGCAGTTCAAGGTCATCCTGTTACAATGAGAGGCGGAGAGCAGTCTGGTAATAACCTGCCTTAAAGCATCTGTAAAGTCAGTGTGGACCATCTCTCCAAGGCTCAGCACTAGGGAGTACTGGCAGGGAAGCCCAGACAGGTGGCCATGTGAAGGGCTACATTGCTGCACAAAGGGTCACTCTTTGCCTAGTGAATGTTTCCAAAGCAGAGCCACATAGGGTACCCTTCAGGAAAGGAAATATCCTCGGAGGTGTCCTCAACCTGTGTGGGTATGCATGTACATGGTCAGTAGAAGGTGTACACATGCATTATATGTGTGCGATGTGCTACATGCTGTGATGCATGTGTGCATGTGGTATGTGTGATGCACATGTGTAATGGTGTGTGTATATGTTGGGATGTCTGTGTTTGCATTAATATGTGTTCTTGGTATGCGTGATACGGTATGACTGCACAATGTGTTGTGGTATGTTTATGTGTGCATGCTTGGTAGAATTCAATGTCTGATGTGCGATTGTGTGTCATGATGTGTGCATATGTATATGTATTTGCGGTATATATATGTGCAGTATGTGGTTGGTGATATATGTATAAAACATATGGATGTTTGTATATGTGGTATGTGATATGGTATGATGAGCATATGTGGTGTGGCGTATGTTTATATGGTGTGATGTATATTTATGTATACTGTGGTACATACACACATGTACATTGTGATGTGATATGGTATATGAGTCCCTCTGAATACGTGGCCTGTGCCGTGTGCACATGTACAAAAGTTTTCGTGGCGTGTGTGTGCTTATGTGCATACATGAGTGTGATATGTTGCACATGTGTATTTTTTTTTCATAGCATGAGGTATAGTGTGTATACATACTGTTTGCCCATGTTGATATGTGTGTATTGAGTATATGTGTTTTATAATGTGCATGTGTGGGTGTGTTTGTGTGAGGTATGTGCATGCACACTTACCAGTGTGGACACATACTGGTCATATGTTTGATGTGGTGTCTATGTACCTGTATGATAATGTGCTCGTGTGGGTTGTTTATATTTGTGACGTGTGTTTAGGTTGGTGGTGTGTGGCAGTGACTGTAAACATAAGCCTAGCTAGGTCAGCATCTTGGAGGGGTGACACCATGGTCCTGGGACGGACTCTCCTAACCCTGCACAATCTGGCAGGCCTGGTCCTGGAAGGAGAATGTGCTGGAATCAGGGACATCAGGGCGCTACACGGTGGAGACGGTGAGCACCGAGGAGGGTGTCATCTCCACGCTGACCATTAGCAACATTGTGCGTGCTGACTTCCAGACCATCTACAACTGTACAGCCTGGAACAGCTTCGGCTCTGACACAGAGATCATCCGACTCAAGGAACAAGGTGAGAACTCCAGGGTGCCCGGGGGACCAGGGAATGCAGGCCAGATCCAGGGATGAGGCGTAGTGCTCTTCCTAAGTGCCGCACAGTCTCACATAGCTGCCTTCTACAGCAAGGGGCATTGGCCCCAGCAAGGGAACAAAAACTACTCTGAGTGGTGGCCTCTGAGGCTATTCAGGAAAGGGTGGCCTCAGAGTGAGCTGGGTTCACGGCGGTGATAAACACCCAATGGCTTCCAGAGACCCTGGCTTCCACACATTCTGCCCAAGGATTGGACCAAAGCTGAAGCTGGAGGGCAGCACTGCCTGTGTGAGGGGGTGGGGGCTGGGCTCAGAGCACTTGCAACCTCCAGGAGACAC
>CABHPP010110282.1:0-13921 GCA_902168425.1 Peromyscus attwateri
GATTACAGATATGTACCACCTCACCCGGGTTTAATGTGGGTGCTAGGGATCCGAACTCAGGTCTCCATGCTTGCGCAGCAAGCACTTTATCCACTGAGCCAGCCACAGACATTTCATACAGATTTTAGAAGTCATTAGTATTAAAATGCCTATGAACTGCTAGGAGCATGATACCTGTAAAACATGAGCAAAAATGGAGCCTTACTTGTGTGGATTAAACTAAAATAGCTATGACTTTCATATTATACATCAATGTTTTTCAACTTTCTTTTATTTTCAGGAAACTTATATTGAAATCCAGACAGAACACCTGCCCCAGTTACTGCTAAGGATGATTTCTGCCTTGACAAGCCATCTCCAGACGTTACGCTTGTCCGAGCTCACAGATTCTCTAAGGCTCTGCTCAAAGATCCTTAGCAAGGTTCAGCCCCCACTGTTATCTGCTGGCACTGGAGGTGTGGTACAGTTTCCAAGTGGGCAGAAGAGCACAGTCAAAGAATGGGAAGACAAAAAGGTAATGTTCCCTGGGTTCTTGGTATCAGATCAGTTAAAGTTTTCAGTGCAAAACATTTGTTGAGTTAAATCATTTAACTATCAGTGACTCTTTCTAAGGTCAAAGTGCTTTGGCAATAGAATCTTGTTAACTTTGGTCACTTTATAGTTTGATTGTCTATGTCAGTACTTTACGGTAGAAGTAAAATGCATAAGACACCTAACTTTAGAAATTCAAAATTTTCTGTTTGTCACATTAAAAAGAAGCAGATGACATTGTTTTACTTAGCCAAGTATAACAAATACATTATCATTTCAGTATGTAATATATATAAAATTGATGTTATGAAAATGAATTTGATCCTTTATTTTTTTGTGTTGTCTTCAAAATATACTGAACATTTTATTTTTAGAGCACATCTTTATACAACTATCAAATTTTTAGCAGGAATTCTTGATACATATTGGTTTGTAAAATTTATATATGAAAATTTACAGTCATATCCAAGTTGTTATAAACATGCTTAGTTTGATAATAGCTTTGTTATCCTTTTTTATTTTAATTTAAAAAATTGAATGCCTCAGTCACATTGTAAGTATCCAATAAACACAAAAGGCATTTCCTATTATGTGGGTAACAAGCCTATATATAAATTTTATTTATTCTTTCACTACACCAAATTTTTGGCATGATTTTCCTGAAATCTATCATCATTTTTTTTTTATTTTCAAGCACCCATATGCTCAATATTTTCTTTGTGAAATTGAGTAAAAGTAAAACCTCTTTGTATTTATATACACATGTATCTATAATATCTAAACATGTAATATATAATTTTAATGTCGTACCAATAACATACTTTAATACCAATGAAATCCTTATAGAAAAATCAGTGATTGAATTTCTTTCAGACTTACATTAAAATATCTAGTAAGGGCCAGTAAAATGACTCAGTGAGTAAAGGCATTTGCTCTTCAGCCTGATGACCTGAGTTCAGTCCTCAGAACCCACATGGTAAAAAGGAAGAACTGACTCCCAAGGGTTGTGCTCTGATGTCCATATACACACCCACACAAACACATATACATAATAAATAAATGAAAAAATCAATCTAGTGAAGTATGAATGAAGATGTTCAGTTGAATTACATGTTAATTATGTTAAACAGTCACATTGGCACTATGTTAATGTAAGTATTTGAAAGTTCCTGGAGAATCAGGTTTGTTGTCTATAATCCTGTGGTTGTATAATTAATTGCCCCTTTTCTTTGGATAACCTGTTTTTTCTCCCTGCAACATAAAATTTGAGGGTGGTATGTACAACCTTTCCTGCCAGCTGTTAATCCTGAAACATTTTTCTCATTCTATATCCTTCATAATGAAATTAAATTAGCTCATTTTAAATATATTTGGGGTTATTCTACATAAACTGGAACCATTTCTTTAGTCCTTTCCAACCTGCTTGTCATGTATGTATAATATATTCTGTTTCTACCATGAGTGGGAAAGTTCTTTCATTGGACTGTCCTTACATTGTGCTCTGAGATTTTTCTTAGAAATAAAACTAAAAAGCATTTAACTGATATTGCAGCTGAATGAGACTTATGGGAGTTGGAGAAGACACACCTTAACCATTTTTTCAGTAGCATGTTCAATATGTGAAAATTTACATGTTTATCTGAAGGCCTTTATTGATGATCATAGGTAAGGTAAATGAGACTGTGTTCAAGTAAATCCAGCAAAATACAGTCTAAATTATAATGACTTGTTAACATTGAGTATGACTCCCATATCCATCCATCTTTCCATTCATCCTTCCTTCCCCTTTCATGCTTCTAGCCATATATGTTTGTCCTATTTTTTTTCTGAAGTACAATAGTATAATCTTAGATATATGAAAGTTAATAATATTTTCAAGCTGAGGCTATATTTTTGAAATGTATGTGAAGGGCAGCATCTTTTAACAATTGTGAGCCTCGTTTGACCTCATGGCACTTAGTATCTTTTATAATATCATTGTATTGGGGATCTAAAATAACTGTGTGTAGCTACACAATATAGTCTAAACCAATAAATATTATGTATGCAAGCTTAATTGGATTTATAGATTAAAGTCATTACCTTAGTATCATCCTTTGTATTAATACAAAAATAATTAAATAGGAATAAGCTAATGATAGGTTTTTATTGGAATAAGGCTTATTTTGTAAAAAGTACATCCTTTTAGATGGCAAATAACCTTTCAAAGAGAAAAATAAGTTCAATCTTCTAGGCACTGTAGACTTTGACGCCATAATATGAAGAGTTGTGCTATACCTAGTAATACTGTAGTCATGTTTAAAAAAAAAAAAACCCACAGAGTTGAAAAATCACCCTCTCCAAAACTCCTGTGTTGACCACTTAACTTTTCTACTGCAACCTTGGGCAAGTTTATTTTAATCTCCCTGAAATTCAGTTTTCTTTATGTTGTTTTTTGTTTTTCAAGACAGGGTTTCTCTGTGTAACAGCGTTGGCTGTCCTGGAACTTACTTTGTAGACCAGGCTGGCCTTGAACTCACAGAGATCCACCTAAGGCATGTGCCACCATGCCCAACTTGAACTTCAGTTTTCTGTGTTTGAAATAGAGAAATGACTTGGTTCATTCAATTGCTTTTAGGAACTAATTGTACAGCCTCTGTACTTCTCAACCCTGTCTTTCCTTCAAGCTAAGAGACGCATTAAACTAGTGATTACACACTTAATTACAGTTAAATTAATGTATATATAATGATTAGTGTAGGATCAAATTGGAGGTAGGAGTGTAGGATGGGTGTGGGAGGTAAGAGGGTGACTTGGCCTACCCAGGAGTCAGGGACTGCTTTCTTGAAGTGTAACCATAGAGGAATTGTTGGGGTGGAGAAGTGTTAAAAAAGAAAGCACGTGACAGGAAGAAACACTAGCAAAGGCCCTAGGGCAGAAAGGAACTCTATGCACTTGTTGATGCAGTTATAAGAGAGGCGGGGGCCAGGTTAACAGAGCCTTGTTCGCCATACTAAGGCTTTTATTCTTTGTCTTAGGAGCAATGGGAAGACAAAGAAGGGGAAAAGGCCAGTGCCAAAATAAGATACATGTTTTAGAAACTTACTCTGGCGCAGTGTGGAGTATGGATCTGAGAAACAAAAGTGGATGTGGGGAGACCTGCAGTAGTGCAGGTGAGAGGTGGTGTTCAGTCGGGTAACAAGACATGGGAAAATGGAGAAATATATTTAGAACAAAATTTAAAAGACACTAGTGATAAGGTAGGTAGGGATAATGAGTGATCACTAACATCGTGTGCTTGCCGAGCACTAGGCACTGTGCCAGGTTCCCTGTATGTATTATTATTTAATACTTAAACTAACTGTAAAATGTAGAAATTTTTGTTATAGTAGTCCTTTTTATGAACTTTCCCATTTCCGTAATTTCAGTTGCCAGTGAGTAGTCAATGGTGGACCTAATGTGTTACATGGAAAATTCTGGTAATAATTTACAAGTTCTAAATTGTGTGCTGCTGTTGTTTGTAGCATGATGGAATCATGCACTGTCCTCTTAAGCATGTGAAGCATCCCTTTATCTGGCATAGGTAATCTGATAGCTATACACCCCCCTTTCTTAGTTATCAGATGTATTCTGTCTGTGTGCTTCTTCAAGCAACCCTTAGGAAATAGCTCTGTTAATAATGCACTAAAGTGCCTGCATCATTCATCTCACTTCTCGTCATACTGTTAAATCATCTTAAGAAAGATGATTGTGCTATAATAAGATATTTTGGAAGAGCCCACATTCATGTTAGTCTTATTCTATTAGACTTGCTCTGTATGATTACTGTTGTTAATCTCTTCCTGTAATGCTTTATCATGGGTCTATTGGTCTATATCGGTGGTTCTCAGCTTTCCTAATGCTGCAGTCCTTTAAAATAGTTCTTTATGTTGTGGTAACTCCCAACCATAAAATTATTTTGTTGCTACTACATAACTGTAATGTTGCTACTATTGTGGATCATAATATAAATATCTAATATGGAGGATATCTGATGGTGCAACTCCTGTGGGAGTCATGACCCACATGTTGAAAACCACTGGTCTGTATGTACAGGAAAATGTCAGTAAGTAAGTTTTCAGTACTAACCATAGTTTCAGGCATCCACTTGGGTTCTTAGTGTGTGTGTGTGTGTGTGTGTGTGTGTGTGTGTGTGTGTGCATGCATGCAATGATACTTTCATACTTCAAGAGAATCACATTCATGTGGTCCCAGACACATCCTCTATTAGATTTTATTTCTAATACTTAAAATGCAAGATTTTTAATCTTGTATTTCTCATTCTTTACATTGTTTAGACATTAAGAAAGGTTGTTTCATGAAGAAGGTGAAATAGTTATTTGAAACAAGGATACAGATTCTAAAGATTTGCACATATATGTGTTTTGTTTTTTTTAACCTCAGGAACCTAACAAGTGTGGTGGCACATGCCTCAACTCCTGACACTTAAGAGGTTGAGGCAGGAGAATTTGAGTTAGAATTGAGCCTGGGTATATGACAAGACCTTATCTGAAAAATCAAGTCATGAAATAAAGCCAGCCTTATTTTATGACACAATGAATGATAAGTACTTGGTGAATGAGTTTATCTTCGTGTATTTATTGGAACCCTGTTATTGTTTACTCTTGATTATAAGCAACATATTAGTCAATGTGGGAACTGCTTTGATTCCAGTGTAAACTTAAGCTGTCTGTAAGTAGTTTACAACTTTCTGTGAAAAGGCCACCCTTTCTAGTCCCTAGCATCTATGTTCCTACTCAGCCTTTTACTTTGTTTAAAATCATCAGGTATCTTCAGTTTCTATGGAAAATCCTACTGAAGTATTTGAAGATGGAGAAAACCCACCAAGTAGTCAATCATCAGAAAGTGGCTTCACTGAGTTTATACAGTATCAAGCAGACCGAACTGATGATCTTGACAGAGAGCTCAATGGACAGGGGACAGCTCCCATCCCCATTGGCAGCACGTCTTCGGAGACAGAGACAGCATCCACAGTAGGATCTGAAGAAACTGTCATCCAGCCGCCTTCCGCCTTCACTCAGGGACCAGCAGCCCGGAGTGGGAAGGCAGCACAAAAGACTACAATGCAGTGCTGCGTGGAGTATGTCCAGCAGTTCCTCTCCAGACTCATCAACCTCTACATCATTCACAGTGACTCCCTTTCTCAGCCTTTGGCTGCAGACCATCAGGGAGATCTCCGTCGACTGCAAAGAGAGACTTCAAAATGGGACAGGGATTCCCAAGGGGATGCAAAAGAAAGAAGCATACATACACCAAAAACTTCAAAAGAATACCTTTCTGCCTTCCTTGCTGCCTGTCAGCTCTTCTTAGAGTGCTCAAGTTTCCCAGTCTACATTGCAGAGGGAAACCATACCTCAGAGTTACATTCTGAGAAACTTGACACTGGTGAGGTTGTTTCTGCCATTTACATTTCAGTATTTTATGCACTGTGTGTGCCTGTGTGTGTGTTAGAGAGCAACCCCTCGGGAGTTGGTTTTCCTTCCACCATGTAGGTTCTAGGCATTGCACTCAAGTTATCAGGCTTGGTGGCAAGTGCCTTTTCTCTGAGCCATCTCTCCAGCCTGAATGAAATCCAGTCATTATGGGGAAGTTGTTGATAAGAGATTATGTGGTTTGCATGGCTTTCACATTTTAAAAGTGAAAGTCCTGAAGTAACATTAATTTCACTACTTTTTTTCTCTTATGACGTCACGTGTGTTTCTGTAGGACAGTAGGCATTAGATAATATTTGTTGATAAAGTGCTTCTAAGGATAGGAAAATAGATTATATTAATTGGGACATGAAAGTATATATTTTTAAAAGTTTATGAAATTCTTATTAGTGCCTAATTTTTCAAAGTTCTAAAGACTGTTTGAGAAACCATGATTTAAAGATGAAGGCCTGAAGTGGCATTGTTTGTCATTTTGAAATTAACTTAAAGCTACATAACTGTTTCATGCTCTTTTGTTTCAGACTGTGAACACGCACACCCTCCACAATGGCTCCAGACTCTTATGAGTGCTTGTAGCCAAGCAAGTGATTTCAGTGTTCAGAGTGTTGCTGTGTCTCTAGTCATGGACCTGGTGGGACTGACTCAATCTGTTGCCATGGTCACTGGGGAAAGTATCAACAGCATGGAACCTGCTCAACCCTTAAGTCCAAACCAAGGAAGAGTAGCTGTAGTTATCAGACCTCCCCTCACACAGGGCAATCTGAGGTACATAGCTGAGAAGACTGAATTTTTCAAGGTAAATTCCAAGAAACCCAGGTGTTTTATATATATATATATATATATATGGCTAAGAATGTGATGCTTGACTTGGGGCACTGAAGTAAGGGAGGAAAGAGTTTCAACTAACCAAGAAGAAAGCCAATTTATACAATAGATATTTCTGTAGTAAGTGGATGTGATACTTTTTTTTAATAGAGTAGACCCCTGTTTTTCTAAAACTCCATGACAGGTTGTTCTGACTTCGTGTTGTTTGATTACCTTTGGTGTACAAGGTCCTTCAGGAACAAGAGTGCACAGTCTGATTTACACAGTGGTATAGGCGGTTCCTTCACAGAGAACATGGAGTAGCTTTGAGCTCACTGCCTCCTACAGGGGGATTCTTTTACATTTGGGAGTTTTTAGACTCCATTTCAAGTCATTGCCCCCACTAGACACTTCCTCCTGATAGAATAGAGTTGGTTCTATACTGTCACAGTAAACCCTGAAGACTTGCCTTCTTACCAATGGTCTAGATCAAAGACTGGTATATGATAGCACATATAGCTCAAATCTGACTTCATAAAACTCCATGGACTTGGGATGTAGCTGAGTGATAGCACGCTTGCCTAGCATGCATGAGGCATTAGAGAAGAGTGAGAAAACCCTCATAGGTAGTTTGGATATTTCAATGACAAATTATATTTTAGTCTGTAACACATTCCTAAAAATTAAATTTGATGTGAGAGTGTATCAATGTATTCTGGTGCTACTTTACTAAACATCAGTAAAGTAATCAAGAGTTCTTATGTAAGCCATGCATAAACTGCCTGTTACATTGCTGATTTTAAAAGAAATATTAAAGAAGTATCAGCCTGGAGAGTTGGCTCAGTAGTTAAGAGCACTTGTTGCTCTTGCAGTGAACCCAAGTTCAATTCCTAGCACTGAATGGTGTTCAGAACTGTCTGTAACTCCAGTCCCAAGGGATGCAACAACCACTTCTCACTTTTATGGGCACCAGGCACACATGTGGTACATTTACATACATGTAAGCAAAATACTCACCCATGTGAAATAAGTCTAAAAGATAAGTTTGTTTTAATGTATTTTAAAAGATTCTAATGTTCACTTAGCCAGCAAGTGAGCAGCAACTTTATAAAAGTTTTGCTTTTATAAAGATTGTATAATACAGTCACTTTCACATCTTTTTCTGTAGCATGTAGCTTTGACATTATGGGACCAGCTGGGAGATGGGACACCTCAGCACCACCAGAAGAGTGTGGAACTGTTTTATCAGTTACATAATTTGGTTCCTTCTTCTAGCATCTGTGAGGACGTTATAAGTCAGCAGTTAACCCATAAAGATAAGGTAAGTCCTCCTGCACGTGTACACACTCACACACACACACACCTGCACACATACATGCACACACACGCGCACACACTCAAGCTCATAATGCCAAAAGATAAATTAAGGAACCTCTCTAGGAAAATTATTATACCTGGCATCTGAATAATCAGTAATAAAGAACATAATGGGACGCCGGGCGTTGGTGGCGCATGCCTTTAATCCCAGCACTCGGGAGGCAGAGGCAGGCGGATCTCTGTGAGTTCAAGGCCAGCCTGGGCTACCAAGTGAGCTCCAGGAAAGGCGCAAAGCTACACAGAGAAACCCTGTCTCGAAAAACCAAAAAAAAAAAAAAAAAAAAAAAGAACATAATGGTAAATGAAAGTAATAGTGTTTGTTTTTTTAAAAAAAATTTAAATTCTAATTTGTGGCTCACCATATTCTTTCAAAATTGTTCAGAAATCAAATTTTAGATGAAATCTTGTTTTATTTTCTATCTTACATTATGTATAAATCTAGAATAAATGATATACCTGTTATTTTTAACATACAACAATTTCTTTTCAAAATACTTGTTATAAGTTTTGAGTAAAGATACACACCCATGAAAAAGTTCAAACAATAGTGATTGATTTTTATATATTTCTATTGGTTGATGTATAAACACAAGCATCATAGGGAAACCATGTATTAAACCCATAGATAAAGCAAGCACTCTTCTAACCTACCACATGTAGATTTTTTTTAACAATTAAAGTCTTATTTATTGGGACTTTGCTTGAAGGGTTTTATAAATATTAGAGAACAAGTGTAAAACTCTGACATCATATTTTCACTGAATTTAAAATACATGGGTTTTTTTTTTAGAAATTCATTGAATATAATTATTTTTCTGGGAGAAAAAATAATTTTTAAACTAAATGTTTATATTTAAAAAGGGAGAAATGCCTTGCATATGCATGATGTAATGGCATGCATGTTTTTGACTGTCCGTGTTCCTTTATACAGTCATCACATTGATGAAAGTCTAAAGTAATTTTTGAGTTAAGGTGATATTCTAGTTTGATTTCTGTTGTTGTAATAAAACATAATGATGAAGAGCAGCTTAGGAGAAGAAAGGGTTTATTTATTTGCCTTATACTTCCGGATCCCACTGTCATTGAGGGAAGTCAGGACCATGAACAAGAAACTGTGGACGAACACTGCTATAGCTTCCTCTCTGGCTACTCACAGGCACATGCTTAGCTAACTAGCTGGCTTGCTTGCTTACATGCTTGCATCTTCCTTTCTTCTTTCTTTTTTTGAGACAGGTTCTCTCTCTATAGCCCTGACTGGCCTGGAACTCACAGAAATCCACCAGCTTCTGCCTCCAGAGTGCTGGGATTACAGGTGTGTGCCACTACACCCACCTTTAGCTAGTTTTCTTATGTAGCCCACGACAACCTGCCTAGGGATGCTTCCACAATGGGGCTGGACCCTCCAAGATCAATTAGCTATCAAGACAATGTCTCTTAGACATGTCCTTAAGCCAGTCTGATCTAGGCAGTTCCTTATTTGAGGTTCTCTCTTCCCTGATAACCCAGGGCTGTATCAAGTTACAATAAAAACTAACCAGCACAGGTAAGGTGACCCTTTAGGTTAAATATTTTTGTCTATATGCAGTCTATTTGCCTATATATAGTTTGATTCTACTTCCAAGTTAGAAATGTACTAAAAGTTTATTGCAGTGTGTACTTGAGTACTGTGGCCATTAAATATGGTACTTGTAAACAGTTATATTGATTTTATTGAAATCACTTAATATCTTCAGTTAAGAAGAAAATAATTTAATTTCCCACACTTCTCAGAAAATAAGGATGGAAGCACATGCAAAGTTTGCAGTTCTTTGGCATCTAACAAGGGATCTCCACATAAATAAGTCATCTTTTGCACGTTCCTTTGACAGGTTGGTTACGTTTTATATTCACATTTTACAGTTGGATGTCTTATTTGTTGTCTCTTGAATTCTCTTTCAAGCTTGGTTAGAACAGGAGATGGGAATTTACTAGTTCTTTAGAAAATGTAAGTTATATTAAAATCCTTGGTTGTGTCATCTAGCCAGCAGATTTTTATTTCTAATCTCTAGAGAACCAAGTGTCCTTCCTTTCTTACATTGGACCACTGATCATCAAATCCCTGTTATGTGCCAAGCACCATTGTATGATGACAATCATATGAAGGCACTCAGCCTTCCTGAATCTATAGTCACACTGTTGAAAGACTAGTCAGTCATTCTCAGTCCTCTGCCTTAACTGAAAGCACTGCCAAACCCCTCCCATGGATTTGAGAATATTGGTCTCCAGAGATGCTGGTGCACATATAGACCTAAAAGCAAATAGAGTTATTCATGCTTCAGATACTAGATTTGCCTTGATTCCAGGGTACATTCATAAGGTATCAGAAGATAGTAATCTTATCTTCAGGTCTTATAGAAGTGGCCATAAATCTAACTGTGATTACAACCCAACTTTGGATTAACCAGTACTTTTCAGCCAGCAGCACCATTTTTAAAGGATTTTCTGTTGAACCATCTGGTCAACCTATATATTGAACTAGGCCTTGAGCCAATTGCCTTATAGATAAGTTTCTAATTTGACAACCACCTGCCCTAATCTGATGGAGAATGCACTTGAGGTGCACTAAAGTTAACTTGCCCACCCAAGACTCTACAAGGGATTTGGATCTTGGGTTTTCTGATTTCAAACTATGGCCCAGACCTTTTATGGAATGTCATTACTTGAATTAAGTGCATTCTTTTGACTCCTGAAGAGAATTGAGAGCAGAGTGGCCCTCACCATCATGAAAATAGCATTGAATTGCAGAAACTTTAGTGCATGATGATATCAGTGAAATATGTTTTCTTTGTTCTAATTGCTTGTGTTTATTTTAGGTCACTGTTCATCATGTTAGATAGCCTTAATAGTCTTGATGGTTCTACTAGCTCTGTGGGACAAGCCTGGCTGAACCAGGTGCTACAAAGACATGACATTGCAAGAGTGCTGGAACCATTGTTACTGCTCCTGCTTCATCCAAAAACTCAGAGGGTTTCAGTGCAGCGTGTGCAAGCAGAACGTTACTGGAGTAAGACCTCCTATTATCCAGGAGAGGAAAATGACAAGCATTTCATGCAAAATTTTACCTGCAACAATGGTAAAGGTCACAAAGTATCTCTCTAATTAGACTTAAGTTATTCAGTATAAGTAAGATGTGACCACACAGTGATTGACAAGAGAATTGTGTGTGGAATTTTTTCCATTTTTTTTTCCCTTCTTCTTAGAGTCACATGTAGATTGGTCAAAATATACTTTATCAGTAACTATCTTTGAGTTCTTAGATCTCGATAATAAGTTGATTTCTCAGTAGAGGAATCAGCCACAGCTGTAGTCAGAGACACTCAATATTTTATGAAATACTTTTGAATTTATGAAGCAATCCAGATCCTGCAAATGCTTAGTAGATATTTCATGGGGAGACCTGTAACACACACTTTATGTGTGATAAGTCGTAAGTCATTTTCCTCATCTTTTATAGACAAATCACCTTATGGGGTCAGCTTATTTTACCAGTCATTCTGTTGATGTTCAGAAGGCTGTTACTTTCAGTCCCACAGATGGTAAATGGTGAAGCTCCAAACTATCATGCTTCTATTCCATTTCTAGTGTGGCAGACCAAGTCCTAGGTCCTCTGTTTAGCTTTTATACTGCTTCCTGTGGATATTCTAAGAACGTGCACTACCCTGCTTATTGCCAAAACATTCACGTGGTAGCACTCTGCTGGCCAAGCTCTATTGCCGAATTCTCATTTCTCTTATGGGATCAATCTCAGACTTCACCTGAGGTACCAGGACTTTGGTAGCATTTTGCTTTACTATGCATACAGTACCAAAACTCAAAACTTCAAATACCTTTTCTGAAATGTAACATAGTTCTGCCTTACATGGTATGCAATGAAGAAATGTGTTTGTGGTCCTCTACTCATTTTAAGCTCCTCTTGGTTTCCAATCTGACACATGATAGATAGTTCATAAATATTTGTTGAATTTGCACTAAAACCAAGGAAGTTATTGATGCTTTAAACTATATATTATATATAAATTTTTAGACCAGCAAAAGTAAAGGGGAGTATCATATGAGGAGGAAAAAGTAATTTTAACCTGTAATTTTAAAGAATGTCTTATTTTAGAGAAAAAGGTAGAATTTTATGTTCTGTCTGTTAAGTGTGCTTTTGTCATTAAGTTATAAATTCTAATAGTCATCTACATGGTCATCTTCTTTAAAAGTTCTAAGATAGTAGTAAACTGTAATTTTAATCAGAGGATATAAGTAGTTGATGAAAATAATGATGACAGTTTTTTAATTTGATCTACTTTCTGTGTTTTAGTTATCTTAATCCCTTTTGTGTTTTTCCTCCTTTACTGTGTGTGTCACTTGCCAGTAAACCAAGTACACCTCATTGCATCAAAAGGAAATGGTGAAAAGCCTCTGACTATGGATGAAATAGAGAACTTCAGCCTCACTGTTAATCCATTGAGTGACAGACTTTCCCTCCTAAGCACCAGCAGTGAGACGATTCCAATGGTTGTATCTGACTTTGACCTCCCAGATCAGCAGATGGAAATACTTCAGAGCTCTGACTCCGGGTGTTCTCAGTCTTCTGCTGGAGACAACTTTAGTTATGAAGTTGATCCTGAAAATGTGAATGCTCATGAGGATTCTCTCATGGCAAAGGCAAGCTCCCCAGATGATGACGTTCAGCAAGTGGTCTTTGACCTGATATGTAAAGTTGTGAGTGGCCTGGAAGCAGAATCTGCATCAGTTACATCTGAGTTAGAAATAGAATCTCTGCTGCCGAAGAGTAGTGATTTAGATGCAGGTATAGAGGCCACTAAAAGTGAAGATCAGGCCCCTCAACACAGTCAGCATGCTCTGCTGAGTGACGACAGCCCTCAGTTTCTCTCTGTGTCTGTAGAAGAAGGCTGTGAGTGCTTGGCCAATGGGATCTCCAGAAATAGCTCCTCACCTTGCATTTCAGGAACAGTGCAGACTCTCAGTGATTCTTCTGTTTCCACAGAAACCAAATCTAGACAAAGGAGTCATAGTAGTATTCAATTTAGCTTCAAAGAAAAATTATCAGAAAAAGTCTCAGAGAAAGAAACAATTGTTAAAGAATCAGGTAAACAACCAGGCGCAAAACCCAAGGTAAAGCTTGCCAGAAAAAAGGATGAGGACAAAAAAAAAGCTGCAAGTGAGAAGATGAAACAAACAAATGTATTCTTCAGTGATGGCCTGGACTTAGAGAACTGGTATAGCTGTGGTGAGGGCGAAATTTCTGAAATTGAGAGTGACATGGGTTCTCCAGGATCACGGAAATCTCCCAATTTCAACATCCATCCTCTCTACCAACATGTGCTCCTGTATCTGCAGTTGTATGATTCATCGAGGACTCTGTATGCTTTTTCTGCCATCAAATCCATCTTGAAAACTAACCCCATTGCTTTTGTAAATGCCATTTCAACCACAAGTGTAAATAATGCTTATACTCCTCAGCTGTCACTGCTTCAGAATCTATTGGCCAGACACCGAATCTCTGTGATGGGCAAAGACTTCTATAGTCACATTCCAGTGGATTCAAATCATAACTTCCGGAGTTCCATGTACATTGAAATTCTTATTTCTCTCTGCTTATACTATATGCGTAGCCATTACCCAACTCATGTCAAAGTCACTACCCAAGACCTCATAGGCAATCGAAACATGCAAATGATGAGTATAGAAAT